>CBVK0100020215.1:0-41118 GCA_900067695.1 Picea abies
CTCTTCCGATCTCACCGACTCTCCATGTCACGAGATTTGAAATAGAGCTTGGATTCTATAGCTCTTCTCTCCATCTCTCTACATTGTGACCAAAAAATGTGACCACTCTCCAATCAAACAAGCACTTTGCTCTCCAGATCAACGGTCTACGATCTGTGGTGATCGGACGACTATCCTCTGCCTCGAGACTTCAGCCTTCAGGACTTTGGGGGAGAGTTCATGCTAAAACTCGCAAAGAAAAACTCCCAGAGTGAGGTCACTCTTGCATCACTCGATGACGTGTCATGACCCGAGTGGCTCCCACGTGTCACTCAGAATTGTGATTTCCAATGGACTGAAATGCCAAATCAACTTGACACTTGTCATTGTCTGATCGTGCCATGTGTCAATACTGACATAGAATTCCACTTGTCCTTTCTGACGTGTTCTTCCACATTCACCTCTTGGATCTGACGACCCAGATCAAACCTTGATCCAATGGCTAGTATTATTTCACAAATTCACGAGCCTTCATTATGCCTGATTCAGGATTCTATGGGAATATGCTTGGTCTTGGAGTGGAATACATGGTTCTTGGACACACTGATGGCACTAGTGTTATCACAATGAATTGGGATCAGTGCAACGTATTTTACCTCCAAGTCTACAAGTGTCTGAATCATCCATAATACCTAAGTGCAATAGGTAGCAACAACAATGTACTTTGCCTCTATAATTGATAAAGAAATGGAACCTTGCTTTTTACTCAACCATGCTACTAGAGAATATCCTAAGAAGAACACACCTCCAGTAGTGATTTTTCCTTTCATCCATGCAATTAGCCCAATCAACATCTGAGTATATTGATAATTGAAAATTCTAATTCTTAGGATACCATAGGCCATAGGTCATTGTTTCTTCAAATATCTGAATATCCTTTTGATAGCTAGACAATGACTCTGTTTAGGTGCAGACTGATATCTTCCTACCATTCCAACAACATGCATTATGTCTGGACGAGATGATGTGATGTACAATAGACTGCCTATCATTGACTTGTATGAACTTTGATCAACATCAGGTGATTTTTCATCCTTGCTTAATTTTCATCTAGTAACCATAGGTGTGCCCACAGGTTTAGACTCTTCCATTTGAAACCTTTTCAACATTTCTCTTAGATATTTTTCTTGAGAAATGAACATTCCTTCAAACCTCTGAGTAATTTGCAGACCAAGAAAGAATGATAGTTCACCTATCATAAACATTTCAAACTCAAACTCCATGGCAGGAGAAAACCATTGTACCAATGAATCTTTATTACATCCGAAGATGATGTCATCTACATATACCAACACGATGAGCAAATCATTATCCTCTGCTTTGATATATAGATTGTTGTCAACTGTTCCTCTTTTGAACCCTTTGTCTTTGAGATATGTATCCAGTCTATGATACCAGGCACAAGGGGCTTGTTTTAACCCATATAAATCTTTCTTAAGCTTGCATACTAAGTCAGGGTTATCAAATAGTTTGAAACCTTGTGGTTGTTCCATATAGACTTCTTCATCTAAATATCCATTTAGAAAATCTAACTTGACATCCATTTGATAGACTTTAAACCTTTTATGACAAGCATAGGCAATAAATATTCAGATAGCTTCTAATCTTGCTACAGGCACAAATGTTTCATCAAAATCCAATCCTTATATTTGAGCATAGCCTTTATAGACCAATATTTCTTTGTTCCTGACAACTTGTCCCTGCTCATTCAACTTATTCTTAAAGATCCATTTGGAACCAATGATATTTTTACCTTTAGGTCTATGAACCATCTCCCACGTATTGTTTTTATCAATATGATCAAGTTCATCATTCATTACTTTAACCTAATAGTCATATTTTCTAGCTTCATTAAAATTCTTGGGTTCCAGCATGGATATGAAAGATATATGTGATTGTTTGGTGTTTTTGATTATCTTTCTCCTGGTTTGTACACCTTTGTATTTTTCACCAATTATTTGACTTGCAGGATGATTCTTTTGAGTGATTCTGGAGGAGGAATTTGAAGTTGTCCACTGATTTGAGTCTGTCTGAGTATCTGTGTCTTCATATGATTTAGAGTCTTCATTTTTTTATTCTTGGACCTATTCATATTCATCTTTAGCTGTGTCCTCTATAGAAGACTCATTATTGTACACCTCTCTTGCTGGGATTCCTTCATCAACTTTTATGTCAATACAGTCAACCATTTTATGCAGCCTCTTATTATAGCATATGTATCCTCTATTGTTTGTAGCATACCCTAAGAAGATACCTTCATCAACCTTGTCATCATATTTTCCAAGCTTCTCATCATTATTCTTTATGTAACATTTACTCCCAAATACTTTGAAGTGTTTGATTGAAGAAGGTCTCCCATACCACAGTTCATAAGGTGTCTTGTTACTTTGTGGTCTGAGGTGGGCTTTGTTAAGAACATGGACTGTTGTGTGTAGTGCTTCTACCTAGTAGGTTTGACCAATGTTCTTCTCATTCATCATTGACCTGGCCATTTGTTGCACTATTTTGTTTTGCCTCTCAACTACTCCATTTTGTTGTGGAGGTCTTGGGATTGTGTATTCTCTCTTGATCCCATGCTTATCACATAATTCCTTGAAATCACTTGACATAAATTCTCCTCCTCTGTCTGATCTTACTGCCTTTAACCTCTTGCCTATTTGATTCTTAGTTAAAGACTTAAATTTTTTTAACTTCTCAAATGCTTTATCTTTTTCCTTGAGAAAGAAAACCAAAGTAATTATGGAGTAATCATCAATAATCAGCATGAAGTAGTTTTCTTTCCCTGTGCCTTCCTATCTTGATGGTCCACATAAATCCATATGAACTAGTTGGAGTGGTTTCTCTGTTTAAGTAAAGCTCTTGGACTTAAACTGTGTCCTATTTTGCTTCCCTACTTGGCAGGGTTTACACACTGAATCTTGGGGCTTTGATATTCTCGGAAGATATTTTAATGCCTCGAGGTTTTTGAGTTTGATTAAGTGGTCAAAGTTTAGATGTCCAAGTCTCCTATGCCATAACCAGTTTTCATCATGTTTTCTTAGATGACATTCTTCTTTATTTTCTTTCAGCACATATACGTTATTTTCTGTCCTTATGCCTTTGGCCACCACTTGTCCTGAGTTTACAGACTTTATCTTGCAATCCTTGGATGTGAACAACACCTCGCATCCTCTGTCACACATTTGACTTACACTGAGCAGGTTATGCTTCAGCGCATCCACAAGTAGAACATCTTGGGGTTTTCCTTTTCCATTACTTAAGCTCACCATCCCTTTGCCTTTTATTTTCCCTGGAGCGTCATTTCCAAAGGTTACACTTCCTGATTTTCTTTCACTTAGAGATAGAAACTTGCCTTTGTCTCCTATCATGTGTTTGGAGCATCCACTATCTATATACCAAGGGTTCGTTTTTCTTTGAGCAGACAATACTAATCCACACTTGTTACTTTCCTTCTTCTTCCAAAGCTTGACATTTTCAACAGGGGATTTCGAATCTGGTTCATAGTTCCTTAACCGACACTCATTAGATTTATGTCCAAAGTTATGACAAGTGTAGCATTCAACCTCATTATTCAATAAGTCAAACTTATTGTTGCAGTGTTGCCTACTTATTGACTGTTGGTTATTTATTGGCCTCCTTAGTTGTATGTGTCCAGACTTAATTTGGCAATTTGCAGTCCGTGAAGGATTATTACTTGATTGTATCATTCTTTGTTGTGGGAAATATTTATTCCTTTGAAATATTAATTGCTCATGTCTAATTCTTAAGGAACAATTTACAGCTTTGTGACCAAAGTTAGAACAGTAGAAACAATAGCCATAGAAATATTCTTTGTACCTGGAAAATGGTTGCCTTCTTTGATCAAATCGATTTCTTTCTTGCTGATGACATCTTTCAGCAGAGAGAGCATTGTTTCTTCATTCTACAGATTCAATCCTGACATTTTTTTCTTTACTCGTCCTGGGCGGCTGATTGTCTTCCTTTGTTTCTACAGGCTTGTTAATGTCATTGGTTGTACTTTTGACAAACTTGATGGGTTCTTCATTTCCTGGCTTCCCACTGCTTGATCCCTCTTCATAACCCAAACCAGTTTTCATCTTTGGATTCCTTTGCTGATTCAGAATGGTGGCTAATCCTTCTGAGGCTTTGATACTTGAAAGATTCTGATTATACAGGGCTTGAAACTTCTCCATTTCTTTCCTTGTTTTCACTACTTCTTGTTCTAATGATTCACATCTTGCCTTCTTTTCTGATAGCTGTTGTTTCATAATCTCTTCAATTTTCTTTGCCTCTTCCAATTCTACTTTTAGTAGGACAAGGTCTTCATCAGGTTCTTTTCTGTCTTTCTCAAACTGTATCAGCAATTGTCTTTGCTTTTTGTTCTTGATTCTTAGTCTGTCAATCTCTTCCAATGCACTAATCAGTTCTCCTTCCATGTCAACCACAGCTTCTTCTTCACTGCCTATGATTTTATTATCATAATTCTATTTGGCCATAAGCATGAAGTCATTTACCTTATCTTCATAGGAAGAGTCACTATCGGTGTCTTCTGACGAGTCATCATTGTTTACACACAAACTTTTATTTTTATCAAATCTCATGGATTTGTGCTTCTCTTCACCTTCATAGTTCTGATCATGTTTCTTGTGTGGACATTTATTTGCAAAATGACCTATCCTTCCACAGTTAAAGCATTTGAAAGGCAGTTTACCTTTGTATTTGCATGATCCCTTCTTCAGTCTCTTCACAAATTTTTCTTCAATTTCATCGGGCTCAGAATCCTCATTCTTGTCTGCTTTAAATGATGCTTCTTTGGAGGTGGGTTTATCTTTAACTATTCTCATTTCATATGCAATCAGTGTTCCTAGAAGTTGATCAAACTGTAAGGTTTTTAGATCATTAAGTTCTTCTATAGCAGAGACCTTCGGGTTGAACCTATCAGGGAGAGATCTCAAGATTTTATGAACTAAAGAATGTTCCCCAATTGTTTCACCAAGTGCCTCCATTGCATTTACCATTTCTTCTATTCTCAGAAAGTATTTTCCAATAGTTTCATCTTCCTTCATCTTCAACTGTTCAAACTGTATTTTGTAGGTTTGAAGCTTTACATCCTTTACCTTCTCATTACCCTCATAACTGCTAATGAGTTTGTCCCATATTTCTTTGGCAGTTCCTAGGTGCATAACTTTTATGAATTCTGCTTCTGCAAGCCCACTCAAGATAGAATTCATAGCCTTAGCATTGAAGCTAAATTCTAGTTTGTCATCCTTATTGGCTAGCACAACTAGCTTCACATACCCAGTATCTACCACATCCCAGACATCTTCACCTAAATCCATTATGTAGGTTCTCATTCTAACTTTCCAAAATCCAAAGTTTGTTCCATTGAACAGAGGAGCCTTATTGGTTGAATTTCCATGGTCCACATAAATCCATATGAACTAGTTGGAGTGGTTTCTCTGTTGAAGTAGAGCTCTTGGACTTAAACTGTGTCCTGGTTAGCTTTCCTACTTTGCAGGGTTTACACATAGAATCTTGGGGCTTTGATATTCTTGGAAGATCTTTTACTGCCTCAAGATTTTTGAGCTTGATTAAGTGGTCAAATTTTAGATGTACAAGTCTCCTATGCCATAACCATCTTTCATCATGTTTTCTTAGATGACACTCTTCTCTATATTCTTTCAACACATATACATTATTTTATGTCCTTATGCCTTTGGCCACCACTTGTCTTGAGTTTACAGACTTTATCTTGCAGTCCTTGGATGTGAACACCACTTCACATCCTCTGTCACACATTTGACTTACACTGAGCAGATTATGTTTCAGCCCATATACAAGAAGAACATCTTGGGATTTTCCTTTTCCATTACTTAAACTCACCATCCCTTTACCCTTTATTTTACCTGTAGCATCATTTCTAAAGGTTACGTTTCTTGATTTTCTTTCACTTAGAGATAGAAACTTACCTTTGTCTCCTATCATATGTTTGTAGCATCCACTATCTATATACCAAGGGTTCATTTGTCTTTGAGATGACAACACTAATCCACACTTGTCACTTTCTTTCTTCTTCCAAACCTTGACATTTTCAGCAGGGGAATTCAAATCTGGTTCATAGTTCCTTAAGCGACAATCAATAGATTTATGTCCATAGTTATGACAGATGTAACATTCTGGTTCGTTGAATAAAGGATCATAATGATTGTTATGTTTAACCTGTGTCCTTTTCCCATCCATCAAGTGATTTGCAGTCTGTGGTGGTTTGTTACTTGGCCGTCTCATTATTTGTTGTGGTAGATATCTATACCTTGAATGTCTTGATTTCTCATAATTTAATTTTAAAGAACAGTTTACAACTTTATGACCAAAGTTAGAACAAAAGAAACAATATCCATAGAAAAAATGTTGGTACCTGGAAAATGGTTGTCTTCTTTGAAAAGGTCGATTTCTTCTATGTTGATGATTTCTTTGAATAGAGAGTACAATATTTCTTTGATCCATAGTTTCAGTTCTGGTACATCTTTCATTACTCCTCCTTGGTAGATGATTATCTTCTTTTGTTTCTGCAAGTTTTTTGTTGTCATAGATGGTAGATTTGACAAACTTGATGGGTTCTTTGTTGCCTGGTTGATCACTACTTGATCCCTCTTCATAACCCATACCTGTTTTCAGCTTTGGGTTTCTTCGCTGATTCAAAATGGTGGCCAATTCTTCTGATGCTTTGATACTTGACATATTCTGATGATACAAGCCTTGAAACTTCTCCAACTCTTTCCTGGTTTTCACTACTTCTTTTTCCAGAGATTCACATCTTGCCTTCTTTTATGATAACTGTTGTTTTAGAATGTATTCAATTTTCTTTGCCTCTTCTAATTCCACTTTTAGTAGGGAAAAGTCTTCATCATGTTGTTTATTGTCTTTCTCGAACTGTATCAACAATTGTTTTTCCTTTCTGTTCTTAATTCTGAGTCTGTAAATCTCTTCTAGTGCACTGATCAGTTCTCCTCCACAACTTCTTCTTCATTAGCCTCACTTATTGTGATTTTATTATCATAATCCTCTTTGGCCATAAGTATGAAGTCATTTAGTTTATCTTCAATAGAGGAGTCATTGTCTTCATCATCTGAAGGATCATCATCATTGTTTACACAAAGACTTTTCTTCTTAAAATTATTCTCTTTAAATAAAGTTTTGTGTTTTTGCTTCTCCTCATCATCACATGTCTGATCCTTTCTTTTGTGAGTACATTTATTTGAAAAATGACCTATCTTACCATAGTTGAAACATTTGAAAGGTAGTTTACCTTTGTACTTGCCTGATCCCTTCTTCAGTCTCTTCACAATTTTTTCTCCAATTTCATCAGGCTCATAATCCTCATTCTTGTCTGCCTTAAATGATGCTTCTCTGGAGGTGGGTTTATCTTTAACTATTCTCATTTCATATGCATTCAATGTTCCTATAAGTTTATCAAAATCCAAGGTTTTTAGATCATTAAGTTCTTTTATAGTAGAGACCTTCGGGTTGAACCTATCTGGTAGAGATCTCAAAATTTTCTGAACTAAAGAAGGTTCCTCAATTTTTTCACCAAGTGATTTCATTGCATTTACCATTTCTTCAACTCTCATAAAGTATTTTCCAACAGTTTCATCTTCTTTCATCTTCAGCTGTTCAAACTGTACTCTGTAGGTTTGAATCCTATACCTTCTCATTACCTTCATAACTACTAATGAGGTTGTTCCACATTTCTTTGGCAGTTCCTAGGTGCATAACTTTTAAAAATTATTCTTATGAAAGCCCACTCAAGATAGCATTCATAGCCTTAGCGTTGAATCTAAATTCTAGCTCGTCATCCTTATTAGCTAGTACAACTGGCTTTACATAACCAATATCTACCACATCCCAGACATCTTCACCTAAAGCCATTATACAGGTTCTCATTCTAACTTTCTAGAAGGCAAAGTTTGTTCCATTGAACAGAGGGGCCTTATTGGTTGAATTTCCTTCATGGATTGACATGTTTAAGCTCTAGGATCTACCCTTAGATAAAAGGGGATTGCTCTGATACCAATTGTTGGAAAAATGAGAGGGGGGGTGAATCAATTGTTACCGTGCTCAAACAATTATGCTCATTTTAAATTCATTACATAACTCTCAATGATGATCACAATAATGCAGGGAAGTAAGCAATATAACATTCAACATCATTCACACATATGAGATACATAGAGACATATATTTCCTGAGGAAACCCATAAAGGGTAAAAATCTCTTCTTCTTGGTATGATAAGTAATGTTTAGATTCTGTACATTATCATACATATGAGCTCCAACTCATTGTGAGGCTACAAACTCTGTTTTGCAAGATGCAACTTGCTGAGAGCACCAACTCTTTGTTTTCTCTAGCACCAAATAGAAGGAAGCTACAACTCCCTAAGTATTCCATCACCAACTGGATGGAGGCACAAACTTCCAGTCACACAGGCACCATCCTATAAAACAAAGAACAACAATTCTCCCTTGCGCCACCCTGCCACCCTGGTTTCTCCGGCTGCAACCAGATGGAAGCTACAACTCCCTGTGTTCAAGAACCCACTTGAATCACTGAGGACAACAGTCCTCCATAGCACCTCCCTACCACCCTGAAATATAAAGTTTTCTAGATATAAATTTATCACAGTGATACAATATTTATCAATGTCTTACCGGTCTCATCACTATTCTGTTACACTGCTCTGCTCTACCTGCATCAGTGTCTTCTTGAACACTTTGCCTTGCTCTTTCTGTTCTTCTTCCTTTTATGCTCTCTCCACCATGTCCATTCAATACACCATTCCTCTTCTCTGTATTTCAGCTACTGCACACTACCTCCTTCTACATGCCTGAATCACTCTCAATAACAACCCCATCTATTCTCTGTTCTATGTATTTATACTATCTGTGCACCTTCTTCGTCCTCCATGCACAATGCATCTGCATTCTCTTCAACGTGCCACAGTTATGTTCATCGGGTTGTTCACTGCCACTCCACTTTTTCTCTGCTTCGCTCACTCAAGCATCAAAACACTCTCTCTTTTCTGCATTTTCTACTTGTGTTGAGTCCTCTTCCTGATCATCATGGAAATTCCTCATCTTTTCTAGCGGTTATGCCCATGTGTTCATCATCTAAGATTCCTTAGCCTGTCTAGTAGTCGAGACTCTTTGTCTTCTCTATCATAGTCGAGCTCATCCTCTCTGTTGTAGTTACATGCTTCAACGCTCTTCCATCTGTCAATCGCCTCTATCAACAGTCTTCATTCCACTAGCATATGCCTTGAGACTCTTCAACTCCTTTGGAAATCACACTGAAGTCTCTTCAAGTCCTTTGGCAGAAAACATCAGTGGTTTCTAGCAGTTACAGTGCGAACCATGAGATGTTATGCTAGCTCCTTCCACTTACATGACCACCGGCTACAACGACATTTTGGCATTTCAACATTCCTATGATGTAGTGTCTCGACACTCCAATATGCGATCCCTGAAATGGAGCTTGGTTGCACTAGCTCCTTCCTCCATCTTCCACAGATGTGACCACTGGCTATGAACACAACCTTATTTAAAAATGTATTTTGCACTTTTGCAATTCAGGGATTCTGTGATGAGTCGTCTCGACTTTCCATGTCACGAGCTCCGAAATAGAGCTTGGCTTCTATATCTCTACTCTCTAGCTTTCGACATTGTGACCACTCTCCAAGCAAACAAACACTTCGCTCTCTAGATCAATGGTCTACGATCCGTGGTGATTGGACGACTATCCTCTGCCCTGGGACTTCAGCCTTCGGGACTTTGGGGGAGAGTTCATGCTAAAACTACCGAAGAAAAACTCTTGGAGTGAGGTCACTCTTGCATCACTCGATGACATGTCATGACCCAAGTGGCTACCATGTGTCACTCAGAATTGTGATTTCCAGTGGCTTGAAATGCCAAATCAACTTGACACTTGCCATTGTCTGATCGTACCATGTGTTAATACTGACGTAGACTTCCACTTGTCCTTTTTGACGTGGTCTGCCACATTCACCTCCTGGATCTGATGGCCCAGATCAAACCTCGTTCCAACGGCTAGGATTATTTCACAAATTCATGAGCCTACATTGTGCCTGATTCGGGATTTCGACGTTTCACATTTCGCAACTTCAGGATTCCTGTGATGAAGAGTCTCGACTCTTTACTCCTCCCACTCCCGGTATCTAAAACTAATGTAGAATTTGTTGATGTTCCTGTTTCGGGATTTTGACGTTTCACATTCCGCAACTTTGGGACTCCTGTGATGAAGAGTCTCGAGTCTTGACTCCTCCAACTCCCGGTATCCGAAACTCTGAAATGAAGACTTTGTTGATGTGCCTGTTTCGAGATTTCAACATTTCACATTCTGCAACTTCAGGACTCCTGTGATGAAGAGTCTAGACTCTTGACTCCTCCAACTCCTGGTATCTGAAACTCCGAAATGGAGACTTTGTTGATGTGCCTGTTTTGGGATTTCAACATTTTTCATTCCACAACTTCAGGACTCTTGTGATGAAGAGTATCGACTCTTGACTCCTCCAACTCATGGTATCTGAAACTATGAAATGGATTTTATGCTTCTGATCTTGCCATGCCATCATCACTGTTGGTCGTGATCTTTTCCATCAATGACAAAACATGCATACTCTTGCACTCTGCATGCACCTCTGCACTATCTCTTCTGGTCTTCACGAGATTTCTCTATTGCATCTCTCTTATGGTCTTTATGAGCTTGCTCTTTGCATCTCCCCAAAATACTTATGGTCTTCACGAGCTTGCTCTGCTGCGTCTCCCCAAAATACTTCTGGTGCTCGCCTGACACATTATATCTATACTCAATCCATCATCATTGTTGTACTTTCCATCAATGACAAGCATACACTACCTATAAAAGATGCCAACATCCTCCCCCTTAAAAACAACCTTGACCTCAAGGCTTGAAATGTGGAAATTGTTGCAAAATGGTAGTTGGTTCCCAAGTGGCATTTGTTGGAATTGTATCTATCCACTGGATTAACACTTTCTTGATGGTTCTCTGACACACGTGATGCTCACGTTGGTCCAAAATGGCTTGTGGCTTTAGCCAAATGGATCCTTCTTCGGCTAACTCAGGAAGGTTGGTTTGAATTTGACACTTAGTTCCGATCACCTTCTTTAAGTAGGAAACATGAAAAACAGGATGTAGCTTCAAATGACTGAGCAAAGATAACTGATAGGCCACCTGTCCCACACTCTTGAGAACTATATAAGGACCATAAAATTTGGGCACAAGATTCTAACAATGCTTGGCCTTGAGGGAATTATTCTTGTAAGGTTGAATGCAAAGAAACACTTGATCCGCTTCTTCAAATTGACGTTTAGAGCAACCTTGATCTACTTGTTGATTCATGCAATTTTGTGCCATGACCAAATTATCTTTCAGGGTATGGAGAATAGCCTCTTGAACTGTAAGTGTTTGGTCAACTGCCTGGACCTTCAAGACACCAGGTAAGTATGAGAGAACTGAAGGTGGCTTCTGTCCATATACCGCTTCAAAAGAAGTCATGCATGTAGTTGTATGGTATGAAGTGTTGTACCACCATTCAAATAGGGGTAACCATTGAGCCCAATGATTTTTCTTTTCCAAGGCAAAACACCTCAAATATGTTTCCAAACACTTGTTGACAACTTTTGTTTGACCATCAGTCTAGGGATGATAAGTTGTACTGAGATGCAATTGGGTGCCTTGTATGTTGAATAGTTATTGTCAAAAATTGCTTGTGAAAGTTGGGTCGCGATTAGAAACAATAGAGTGTGGCATGCCATGAATCTTGAATACCTAATCCATGAAAATTTGAGCCACCGTGGATGCTGTAAACGGGTGTTGAAGAGTGCAAAAATGAGCATACTTGGAAAGGTGATCAACAACCACCATGATGACTGATTTATTTCCTGATTTGGGTAAGCCTATAATAAAATCCATAGATATGTCCTTCCAAATAACAGGTGGAATTGAGAGCAGTTTTAGTGTGCCCAGAGATTTGACTATTTTCCCTTGTTGCGTTGACATACATCACATTCGGTGACAAAAGTACGAGTGTCCTGTTTCATACCATCCTAGAAGAAAGAATGTTTCACCCTGTCATAGGTTTTGGTTAACCTGGAGCGCCCCACTGTCGGTGTAGCATGAAGCTTAGAAAGTATTGTGGATTTAAGATTTGATTATTTACTTAAATACAAATGGCCTTTGTATCGAAAATCATCATGGAGCCAAGAGCACCCTGGGGGAGCTGGAGCACTGGGCTGCAATTGTTGGATCAACTACGAACTTTTGGGATCTTATAGACATTCCTTACGAACAACTTGGAGCCAATATGGTACAATGAAGGAAAGAGAGAAAAGGAATCCTTCATCTTCATATTTGTGGGAAAGTGCATCCACAACCACATTTTCTTTGCCTTTCTTGTAAATGATTTCATAATCATAGCCAAATAGCTTAGTTACCCATTTTTGTTGCTCCAAAGACGAAATGCGTTGTTCCAAAAACTGCTTGAGGATTTGATGGTCTGTCTTAATTTGGAAGAATTCCCCCAATAGATAAGGGCACCACAAATAAATGGCAGGCAAAATAGCCAACATTTCCTTTTCATAGATAGATTTTCCTAGATTTCTTTCAGATAGTTGCTTGCTGGTAAAGGCCAAAGGCCAACCCTCGTGCATAAGGACAACACCAATTCCTTTCCCTGAAGCATCACATTCCAAGACAAAGGTGTTTGTGAAACTAGGAAGGGTCGGGGCTAGAGTGGTGCACATGGCCATATTCAAGGTTTGAAAATCTTGAGCAACAACTAGATTCCAAGTGAAAGAGTTCTTTTTTAGGAGAGCAGTGAGAGGTGTTGCAATCTTTCCATGATTCTTAACAAACTTACGATAATAACCTGTTAAGCCCAGAAATCCATGCAATCTTTTACGAGTCTTTGGGTGAGGCCAGTCTTGCATAGCTTCAATCTTTTTAAGATCCACCCTGACGTCGTATTTTCCAACCAGATGACCCAAGTACTCTACTTCTGAGGCGCCAAAAGCACATTTAGATTGTTTCAGGAAAATTTGGTGTTGAGAGAGTAGATGGAGAACTTGATCCACATGAGCAAGATGCTCTGTCCAAGTCTTGCTATAGATGAGGATATCATCAAAGAAAACTAAGACAAAATGAAGGAGAAAAGGACGAAATACATGATTCATGAGGCTTTGGAAGGTGGAGGGGGAATTAAACAAGCCAAAGGGCATGAACAAAAAATCATAGTGGCCCTCATGAGTTCTAAAGGAAGTCTTGGGAATGTCTTCCTCTTTCATATGTATCTGGTGGTAGCCCGAATGAAGATCAAGTTTAGTAAAGAATTGGGCGCAACTCAATTCATCAAGGAGGTCTTCAATGATAGGAATGGGAAATTTGTCTTTAATGGTAAGTTTGTTGAGGGAACGAAAGTCAGGACACATTCTCCAAGATCCTTATTTCCTTAGGACCATGACCACAAGAGAATATTAGGGGCTTGTACTAGGGTGGATAACGCCTGCATTAAGGAGTTCCTGGACCATTTTCTTAATTTCATTTTTTGGGGAAAAGGAGTGATGATACATATGGATATTGGGAGGAAGGCTTCCAGATACAAGGGGAATGGAATGATCATGAACACCAAGTGAAGGAGGGAGTCCCTAGGGAGTGGAAAATACCACTTTATGTTTAGAAAGGATGGCTTGGAGGTCTTGCGGCACCGAGGGTGTTTATGTTTCTTGTATGGCATGGAGTTGAGCAATAACACTAGAATGACCCTTTTTGAGCATCTTTTCCATGCAATGGGAACTAATGATCTTAGGTGAACCGAAGATGATGCCTTGGAGCTTATATTGGTTGCCCTCCCAGTCAAATTGCATGGTTAATTCCTTAAAATCCATGAGAATGGGACCCAAAGTCCTTAGCCAGTCTACACCCAACACAATGTCACAACCGCACATGTCGATAGAAAACATATGAGATTTCAAGTGGTAGTCACCAATTTGGAGATGCACATTTTCACAATGCTCTCCACATTTCATGGAGACACCATTGGCAATCATGATTTAGAAATTATTGACGACATGGATGTAGAAATGAGTTTCTTGTGCAATGCGGTGATGCATAAAATTATGGGTGCTTCCACTATCAACCAAAATGATGACCTTGCGATGCTTGATGTAATCGATTAGATTGAGGGTTTGGGGAGTGGAGAAGCTAGTGAGGGCATTGAGGGAAATGATCGGTTCTACTTCGGGAGGGTCTGAGGGAGGGGTTATGTCAGGGGTTTCAGGTGACTCAGACACAAGGGGAGTTTAAATATCCTCTTTTGAAATATCCTCAGAGATGTCCATAAACAACTTTTGTTCCTTACACTTGTGGCTTGGGAAATAGTTTTCATCACAATTATAACAAAGGCCTTTGAGTTGGCATTCATCCATTTCAGCCCTGGTCAATTTTTGGATCTTTAGTGGAGCAGAGGGAGTAGTGGGATTTACTGGTTTAGGGTGAGGGATAAAGGAGGGTTTCCAGTTTTGAGAAGATACAAACTGTTGTGCTTCTTTATCTCTTTTAGTAGCCTCCACCCAAATCTGAGGATGAGCCATAGGGACATGGGCTCGAATCTCATCCTTGAGGCCACTGATAAAACATTCTCGAAAAAAGGCATCAGAAATGCCCTTTGTCTGAAAATCCAGGCACTCAAAGGAAGCTATAAAGTCTTCCACTGTTCCTGATTGTTTCAACTTTGTCAAACATCCCAAATGGTTGGTGTCAGTGTCAAAGCGTTCATAAATATCTACCACAAAGTGTGTCCAAGTAATATACCCTTGACGAGAAGTTTTTCTCCATTTCCACCATTTCCAACGTTCTTGATCTAGATGGAAAACACCATACCGGAGTTTGGCCAAGTCATCTATAATGCCGTATAAAGAGAAATAATGTTCCATTTGGGTTACCCAACCAGTGGGGTCCGAGCCATCAAATTTGGTCACATCCACCCGCGAAAGGCGTAGGTCACGTTGAAAGTGATGGTTCTGAAAGTTATGGGAATGAGAGGAATGGTCATCTTCAGTATGTGGAGGTGAGGAAGAGGAAGGGTTATCTATAGGGATATGCAGTTTGGTGCAAAGTGCTGCAAAGATAGATTCAAGTTGGGTGGTGTGGTCTTGTTTGATTTCCTCCATTGAGGACTGTATAGTTGTATTAGTGGCGACAACATTGGCTCTGAGTTGTTTCACTTCTTGTTGGGGCTCGATGAGACTATATTGCAAGGTGTTGAAGTGAGCTTCCAAGTCTTGGCTATAGGTATGGGCCATGAGTATGGGGGAACTGAAAAGGTCTGGGCAGGGTCAAAAATTTTGCCGAAAAATTATATGGATGAATGTGATAAGGGTGAAGAGATGAATCCAATGGAACATGTCTCAAATAATGGTGAAAAAAATTTCAAGACTGTTTTTTTTAGCTACAAAGTTATACTCTGGCCTGAAGAATACTGCCAAGAGGAAATGCCCAAATGCTTAACCAGAAAGAAATGTGTATTTACTTGGCAACCCGAACATAGTTGCGTGGAAATAGATCTTGTCTATTTTAATTTGTTTATGTTTCTGTCCCCAAGGGTTAGGTATTCAAGGGTTCTACAGACAAGGGTTTTCCCTGTGCTATAGCTCTCTGATGTATGTGTGGGGTCCAACAGTAGTACTCGACCCAATATCTTAGGGCACTAACTAAGGAGGATAGACTGTACCGTTAGTTGTACTACCTGACTATCTAGGTACTAGATATTATCTTCTCGAGTGTTGTTCTCGGTCGCACTATAACAGTCATGCGACTGATCAGTTTATCTAAAGAGGGATTTAGGAAATCTAGGCCGATTCGTACACAGGTGATGTCTGATGCGCTACCACTCAAAGTGGTACCAAAAGGGGTTACAAGGGTGGCTAACAGATGTTCACTTAAGAACCACTTGTATTTACTATATGTATGAATCCCTCAACCATGGGTTTATGCATGTAACAACAGATCTCTATGGCTTAAAGACACCAGAATACGTCTCTACCATGAAAAAAAATTTACCCACAATTTCTGCCAAGGAAAGTGCTCTGATACCACTTGTAATATACCAGATATAAAAAGTATGAAAAACATAAATAAATGCTAGAAATGGAAGAATAGTAGCAATATAACCAAAATAATCACCACAATAACAGTAAAATGATATAAGAATAACAACAAAAATAACACTTTGATTCTGAGAGAAATGTTCACGGGCCTCTTCGAGGGGGCAACCTCTAGTCGAGCAGAGATATATTACAATAATCTCCAAGATAGGGTTCTCATACACTCGACTCCTATTTATACTAAATATGTCTATCAAAAGAAGCATCTAGAGGAAGATCCTTCTAGAAGCAGAATCTTCTATTAGGTCTTCTTACATCCGACTTATTCTATTTTATTGTAAGGCCTTATTAATATTGACCTTTGTTACATCTAAATATATTGTTCTACCTATGTGCGTGTTAGGACCCTAACATGCATGATCACAAGATTCATCTAGGCGCACTATGGAGACGTGACAATGCCCTACTAACCTATCAAAGTGATCCAGGAGGATCTCCACACAAGGATTCAATACTTTTCACACCATGAAGAGTATCAATAAAATGATAATTGATGATAGGTGAAAAAGTTTAAAAGGAATGTTTAATGGTTCATATTGTAAAAATGATTAATATTTTTTAGCATAATGTGCTCATGTATTTTTCATTTAATTTGTAAAAAGGATATTAAAATTATGTGTGAGAATCCCACTCACAAATTAGTTTTCTTTTTTTAAGGGGAAATTAGTTTTGTGTGAGACTCTTACCTCAAAAATTAGTATCCTAATTTTAAGAGGAAGTTGGGAATGTCATGAGTTGGTTTGGGATTCTTCCTCACTTTATCACAAGTGGTTTCCTAGTCTCAAGGGGAAGTTAAGGTTGGTTGAGATGCTTTCTCATTTTTTTTTCTTTGAGTTGTTATTAGATCCTAAATTTGTGGATCTTGTCTCCTTGAATTATGGAGAGAGGGAAACTATATAAATTCCTTATGTAAGCATTGAAAAGGGGAGGCACTTGGAGGTCCCTTTAGGCCCCTTGGAGAGAGATATTAGTGACGAATGTAGTCCTTCTAGTGTCTGAAGAAATGTCACTTGTGTGAGAGCCTTAAGTTATATTTTTACAAGATAAGGTTACTCTAGGTTTCTATCCCTATAAGGAGCATGTGCCACATTTTGTGAGAATATTTTATCCCTACTAAAGGAAGGAGAATAAAGAAATTCATATTCCACGCAGATCTGGAGATGTAGATAGAAGGTTCTGGTGAACTCTGTTAACACATGGGTGTCAAATTATATGTCTTCAGTAAAAGGTCCTCATTCTAGGATTTTTGTAGATAAATAAATCACAGAAAGCCCACATCAAGTGGTATCAACACATGTTTGACTAGTTTTGCAGATCATGAATATAATCAAGGGTAATGAAAATAAGAAAGAATGGATTCATGAACTTGAAGATATCAACCAGATCATTCAAGTAGAGAAAACAAAATTGAGTAGGTTTCTTCAAGAATATGAAGAATAAAATAGAAAACTATGATTGTAGCTACAAGATATTGAGGAGAAAGTTGGGGAATGCCCCACTACAGGAGAAGCAGAGTGTCCCTCCAATACTAGACAAACTGGTGGCCATGGCATATATATCAGTTATGGTTCTTGTTATGAAAATACTGATAATTTCACATATTTTAAAATAATATAGGATGCTCTCCTGACACCAGTGAACCAAGGTGGTTTCTTAGAAGGTTCTTCTATTACTTCATCCAACTAGGAGGAGTAGTTGGAAAAACTTCAGGAAGATGATCAAGCATCATAAACAATAATGTAGGTAAATGATTCTCCATGTTCAATTCCTTCCCTTATTAATTATGATGCCTCTTTCAGAGTTTTTGAAAGACACACCAAGGGAATTGGATTGAAGTTGATGAGGAATATGGGATATAAAGGAGGAGGTATTTATATTGATGGCCAAGGAATCATTCAACCACTGGAGGTTGAAGGAATACCCCAATATGTCGTATTGGGGTATGGTGAAAGAGAATGCTCAAAAGTAGCATAAGAAGAGGATTTTTCAAGAAACGAGATGAAATAATCACCAACACCATATAAGAAAAATAATGGCACATCACTTTATAAAGTGATAGATCTAACATGAGGTTCCAAAGGAAATCAATGTCTCCTCAAAAATCTTGGGACAGAAAGAGTGTTGCAAAGTTTTGGAAGAGAAAATATCTTTATAGTGAAAGAGAGACAGAAATGAAGTCACTCAAGTATTGCACTCACTGCAAAATGAGTGGTCATTGGAGAAGTAAATGTTGGAAGTTTCACCTCGAGCTTCGTGGTGCACCAAGAAAGAAGCCTGTACCAGAGTCTATGCAATTGGAGGCCAGATTCTTAGTTGCAAAAAAAATGGCCAAATATCAAATTTCCTAGAATTCAACGAAAACAACACCAAGTCAAAGAGATCGATGAGAGATTTCCAACAACTCGAACAACACCTAAAAATACTCCATATGCAAAAGTTATGGTCACTGAAAATTTTTGACAAACAAAAAAATATGGAGAAATCCATACAGTGTTGACATCATCATGTTGACATGGAGGCACCATAGGATATCGCATGTCATGCATTTTTGTGGTAAATTTGGATGAGTAGTAAAGTTCCACATGTCATCGTATCAACATGACATGGTGCTGATGTGGTTGTATGATGATGACATCAACAGAGTGATTGGACTGTAAAAAATGTTGATGTGGAAGTACGACATTGACATAGTAGGTAATGTGTCAGATGACTAGGCAATATGATCATTATGTCATAAAGTTGAGGTGGAGGTACGTCAATGATGTAGCATGATGACTAGGTAGTACGATGTTGACATGGAAACACCACATGCTATCATGTGTCAGGTGGCTTTATCCTTTTCAGGCATCCAAATGGACCAATAAAATTGAGTCGATGAATGAATGATGACGTGGTTTATAGTTATTAGGTGATGTAGGTGATGAATGGTCAGGTGATGTCAACAGATGAGTTGGAAATCCAATTCAATAGATGAGTTGGCATCAGAGTAAAAATTATGTGGAAGTGACACTAGTGGATGATTGGGAACAAAGAAGCCAATCTAGAGGCACCATGTGGGGAAATTAGAGGCTACCACGTGGTAGCCCGAGAAAATCCCAATGATGGTTGGGTCAAAAATAATAAAAAGTAATAGCAAACCAACCATTAGACTGAATGACGTTGAACCCATTAGCTAGACCAGTCGATGACCAATGGAAACCCCACAACGTATGACAACAAACCAATGGAATTTTGAAATAATATATAAAACAGTGATGTTATAACAAACAAGCCAAAAGAGGAGGCCCGTGGGTTTGACCCTTGGACCTCCACCAAATTTAGCAGCTCCCTAACCAACGTGCCAAAATGGTTGTTGATAAATTATCCAATGATTTAACTATTTAAGCTACTCTTTTTCATCCGACGGGGATGAGTACGGGTGCAGGCCCATTATTGGCATGGATTTCAAGGTTGCAGGTACATTTATTGTAGGAGTACGACATGTGTGGAACGAAAACCAAGGCAGAGAGCCTAGGAGGAGTCAAGAAGTGATATTTATGGAATTGTACTAAAGTACAATCACTTTTTCATGATTTATTACCACCAATCCGTTGGTGTAGTCATAATTTGGATCCAGGCAGTAGATATTCAGGGCTCCTGGATGAAGCCCACTTTTGTCATGATTGCTTGGCACACTTTATGAGGAAAAGTTGCCCTTTTCAGAACAATTCAAGTTTACAGTCAAAAGTTGTAAATGATGAGATGAACCTATTGGTGTTGTGTATACCAAGATTTGAGCAGCCGGTTGAGTGCATTGGCATGAAAACCAATGTAAGTTTAATGCATTTATGGTTTTTTTCTCTTTTTGAAAATTGCAAGAGGATGAATGTATGTTGCATATTCCAGAGATATTCGAGTGTTGTAGCAGGAAAAAAAGATATGAATTATGCAGGAAATTCCTTTTGATCCTTGCACATAAGTCGAGACAGTTTGGTAAGAGGCCTTTTTGACATTTCGATAGAAAGTAGTCATGTTTACAGCCAAAAGTATTAGAATTGCGAGATGAGTGTGATGATGATGGCATTTTCCTTATTTATTATGTTGCACATATTTGTAATGGGGGTTTTAAAAAACATAGAGTTTACACTAGTTCACATTGTAAATCTATTGAACCTACACATAATAGATCTAGCTAGAAAATACTACACACATTTGCAGAGAGAAATTAAGAGAGAAGAAGAAGGAGAGAAAGAATGGAAGAATTCTTATTAACCGTGATGAATAATGAATAATTTACACATGATATACTATGTATAACTCAATAAATTCACACTGAAGGAGAACCAATGTGCCATAGTGATGGTATAGAATGATCTGGACACACACCAACAGTTACGGGAGTGAACTACCACCTAGTTTAGTCTCTCAGGTAGTTACGAGATTGAACTGTCACCTAGCTGAGTTAACTAGTCAACCAGTGTTCAGTTAACTTACTAACATAATGTAGTGAGGATTAGATCAAGGAATCAAGGGTAATGCACCAGTCTGATGATGATCCAAAGGAAAGCGTACATTAGCATGGTGATGATCCAAAAGTTGCATGGTGACAAAACCAATGCAACATCTAGACTCAACTCAACTAGTCAAACTGAAGTGTCAATTGAAGAGAATATTCTCCAGGTGGAATATTATTCCATAAAATATAGGAGACTGGATAATGACTAATAATGACTAAAAAACAAGGAAAAACCTTAGGAAAAATAAATTCTAGGTGTGTGTGAAGTAACTCCAACATGCCCCTGAACATCACTATGGTGTAAACAAAGAATATGTCTTGACAATGAGGCCATGTTAGGTACCCAAATACAAAATATACACTGAAATAAAGTGAGTAAATAGGGAAAACCTCATGGGAAAACCCCCCTTCAAGGTACAATGTATGTAAAAAGAAGAACTACAATTGCAAGGAAACTATGTCCTTCAATCCAACATGACTTCACAAAGAATGGAACTTTTGCTCAGTGAAGGTCTTGGTGAAGATGTCTTCCATCTGTTCTGTTGAAGGATAGAACTATAGGTCGATGATCCCCTCATGTACTAAGTACCAGATGTAGTGCATGTGGATCATGATGTGCTTCGTCCGATGCCCCTAAAATAGATGTTTGTATAACTTCAGAGTGCTCTGGTTGTCACACTAGATGATGATCAACTGATGAATCTGAATGCCCAAATCAGTGAGAAAATTTTGTATCCACATAGCCTGAATGGTTATGTTAACTACCCATTTGTACTCTACCTCAGCTGAAGAGAGAGCAATGGAATATTGCTTCTTGCTTGACCAACAGATAGGCCCGTAACCAAGACTAAGTGAGTAACCATATGTGGACTTGCGATCAGTGCTATCTCCATCCCATTCAGAATCAGTAAAATTGATGAGATCTAATTTAGAGTCTGTTGCATAATCAATACCAAAGGTGTTTTTTCCCTGTACGTATCGAAGGATATGCTTTGAAGCCTTCCAATGTAGCTCATGCGGCTCTTGCATGAACTTGGAAAATACACCAAATTCATAGGAGATGTCTGTTCTAGAGTGTGTGAGATTCAAAAAGCTCCCCACTAGTTCTATGTACAGTGTGATGTCAACCAATGGAGTGTCCCTGCCATTCTCAAGTTTGACTCCTGATAGGATAGGATTCCGAGCATACTTGTAGTCTATCATGTGAAATATCTCAAAGAGATATATGCATACTTGGCTTGATATAGTTTAATGCCTGATACATACTAACTGATATTGAGTCAAAGGAAGAAGTGTAGTAGACCCATTTCCATCATAAAAAACATGTCATGTAGAATCCTCTTGACTACAACAATCGCTAAAGTTGAGAAAATGGTGATCAAAAAATCATCAACATGCATAACTAAGAGTAGAAGTGAATCAGTCGTCCTGAGCATATAGACATTGAGGTTTGATTTACAACGTACAAAGTTATGTGACAACAGGTAGGAGTCTATCCTGGCATACCATGCCCTCAAAGCCTGCTTGAGGCCATAAAGGGACTTCTTAAGTCGACAAACCAAAGATGAGTCCTTCATAAATCCTTGGGGTTTCTCCATATAGATCTCATCAGAGAGATCACCGTGAAGAAATGAATGCTTCATGTCCATCTTATGGAATTCCCATCCTTTGGCTGCAACAATGGCAACTTCCAATTGTATGGAATCCATCTTCGCTACTGGAGTGAAGGTATCATCATAGTAAATTCCATGCACCTGCTGAAAGCCTTTGGAAACAAGCCTGGATTTCTATCTACTAATATGTCCATCCACTACACTCTTGGTCCTGTAGACCCATCTGCATATGAAAATTTTCCTCCCAGAAGGAAGGGGAACTAGATCCCAAGTATGGTTCTCGAGGAGGAAGTTGTACTCCTCCTGCATGGTGGATTACCAAAAGGGATTTCCAATAGCCTCACCATAAGACTGTGGATCTAAAGACTGAAATAGGAGGCTCCTCGAAATCTGATCGATTCCTCCTAGTATCGGATGGATCACCAACGAGATTCCCTGCTTTCTGAAGAGAAGTATATTCCCACTTGGGCATCTGCTCTGGCTCTACAATTGCATATGGATGCTCTGACTCTGCATCTGACTGTACCAAATCTATATCTAAATCATCTGAGTCCTTTTAATTCGAACTCTCATTTGAACAAGATTCATCATGTGCATGCTCATCATCTCAGACAGGTGGAAGAATGAAGGTGTCTGCATGCTGCTGTTGAGGTACATGCAAGACACTTTCCTCGAATTGGAAACTTCTCTCAATGATGATATGGTCTGAGGAAATATTAGTAAGTCTATATCCCTTCACATCATTGGGGTATCCTACAAAAATACACTCATTTATCTATGGATCAAGTGCCTTCCTCTTTTCAAAGGGAATCTGAGCCCATGCACATCAACTAAAAATATGAAAGTGGGTCACTTCTGGTTTGAGGCCGCTCCAAGCCTCATAGGGGGTATTATCCTTGATAGATATATGGGGAGATATGTTTTGGATGTATGTTGTACAATTAATTTCTTCGGCCCATAGTTTCTGTGGTAGTGACTTTGCATGCAACATGAAAGATGTCATCTCCTTTAGAGATCTGTTTTTCCGCTCAGCAACTCCATTTTGTTGTGGAGTATAGGGAAATTGTGCAGTAATTGAATCCTTGCCTCATGGAAAATATTATGGATATCATGATTGGTATACTCTCCCTCGTTATCATTTCAGAAGACTTTTATTTTCTTTTCGGACTGTGTCTCAACCACGGCTTTGAAATATTTGAGGTGTTGAAGGACCTTAGATTTTTTCCTAAGAAAATAAATCAATGTAAAACGTGAGAAATCATCAAAAAAAATGAGAACAAAACTCTCTTTTATGATAGATGGATGCGGAAAAGGACCCATAAGGTCACTATGGGTCAGATATAAAGGCAAAAAAAATCTCTCTGAGACTTTCCTTTGTCGAATTTATCTTGAGGGTGTTTTCCAAGAATACATCCCTCACATACTCCCTTGGAGAAATGGATGTCTGGTAAACCATCAACCAATATTTTCTTGCTAAGTTGTTGCATATATCTGAAATCAAAATTTCCAAACCTTTCATTACACATTGTACTACTTTCATTAGCATGGGTAAGAAGTAAAGCAGAGTCTAGTTCAATAAATTCAAAAAAAGTACACAATCTAGATTGATGATTTATCTCACTGGTAGCAACCCTGGAGTTGGTTTGCATGTCATAGATGTCCACAACATTTGGTGTGAATATGACTTTCTTCCCAGTGTCAAATTCATCATCTTATACACGGAGATAAGGTTGATGTAAATTTTTGGAACATGCAACACATTCTCGAAGCTTTCATTGGTGAGTTCAATCCTTCCTTTGTTGGTGACTTTGACTGAAGAGTTGTCCCCAATCAGAATAAGAGGACCTTTGCATGCATCCAATGAAGAATAGACTACTTTTGAGGAAGCCATGTGATGTGATTCTCTTGAATCTATGACCGAAGCATAAGGAGAGGAGTTGATGGCAGTTAAGGCATGGCTAGAATTGCCTTTCTTGGGATTTTGATCTTTATGCTTCTTCTTCTTGGCACCCTCAGGGATGTGATTTCCAAGGTTGTTTTTCTGAAGTATTTGAGACAATAGATCTATTTTTTTTTCATTCATGCTAATTCTAGATGGAATCCTTTGTGATAGTATGTTCATTTCTCCCCTTTTCTTCCCTTTCCCCCTTTGGATCCGGAGGCATCGGTGAAGGGTTTTGTGTACCCTTCCTTATTCATATTTGCATAAGATTTCATTTTTTATTTATATTTAGATTTATGATATTGATGGCTGCCATGTTGCACAATAAGTGCATCTGCCTTTGATTTTTCCCATGATGATGAGCTTCGTTTTCTCTTATGTCATGGATTCAATAAAGTCCTCAAGAGAAGGCATCTTCCAGGTGGCTCTAGAGGTGAATCTGAATAAATGGAATGTTGATACGAACACAGAGAATTCAGGACCAATTTTGGAGATAATGGTGAGAACCATTTTTTTCTCCTCCGATTTATCGACCTCGCAAGCTTTGCATTGCGATAGTAAATCCTTGAATTTTGTAAATAAATCTTGGATATTGTCGAAGTTTTTGGATCCAATGTGAGAAATTCCACCTCTAGAATGTGTCCCATCATATCATCTTGTTTTCCAAATATCCCTTCCAAGGTCGTCCAATATTCATTGAGATTCTTACATGAAGATATGTGAAAACAAAGATTGGGAGAAATAAGACTGCAAATTGTTCTGAATGCTTCATCCATTCAATTCAAGTACTTGGATTTTTCTATGCTTGATGTCGGTTCTGTGTCTGTATTCAAGGTTAACCTATGCAATCCTCTGGTTTGGAGATGTATGCATATTTTCTCCTTACATGCAAAGTAGTTGTAAGGTGTAAGAATGAATTCTTCTGGGAAATCCATCTTTCCGTTGTCTTAAATATTTTGTACTTGAAAAAAAATCAGTGTATCTTTTGCTTAGTAGTCTGTTGGCTCTAATACCATGTAAATGTTTTGAACCTACAAATAAAATATCTAGCTAGAAAATACTACACACATTTGCAGAGAGAAATTGAGAAAGAAAAAGGAGAGAAAGAATGGAAGAATTCTCATTAACCGTGATCAATAATGAATAATTTACACATGATATACTTTGTACAACTAAATTAATGCACACTAGAGGAGAAAAAATGTACCATAATGGTGGTCTAGAGTGATCTCGACACACACCAGTCATTATGGGAGTGAACTTCCACCTAGCCTAGTCTATAAGGAAGTTACAAGAGTGAACTGCGACCTAGTCGAGTTAACTAGTCAACCAATCTTCAATTAACTGAATGAACAAAGTTTAGTGAGGAGAAGATCAAGGAATCATGGGTAATGAGCCATTATGGTGATGATATGAAGGAAAGTGTGCATTAGCATGGTGATGATCCCAATGTTTCATGGTGACAAAACCAATTCAACATCTAGACTCAACTCAACTAGTCAAACTAAAGTGTCAACTGAAGAGAATAGTATCCAGGTGGAATATTCTTCCGTAAATTTTAGGAGACTGGATAATGACTAATAATGACTAAAAAACAAGGAAAAAACTTAGGAAAAATAAATCCTAGGTGCATTTTAAGTAACTCCAACACACACTTGGGGGTATTCAGCTTAATGTTAATGATGTAAACGGTTGTAATTATCCACTCTTGAAAGCGATGATGAGAGTGAGAGGAATTTTGTTCTATTCCTAAACCTTGTAATCCTTGTTGTAAATATTGTAATGGGTCTTATAGCCACTGTTGAGTGAGAGGCATTGTTTTTCCTATGCATTTTTTGACAACATTGTAATGGGTCTTGTAGCCACCGTTGAGTGAGAGGAATTTTTTTCCTAGGCCTATTTTGACAACATTGTAAGGGGTCTTGTAGCCACTATTGAGTGAGAGGCATTTTTTTTCCTAGGCATGTATTGACAATCATTGTAAACTTTTCCATGAGTGTTTTATAAATTCCTAGAAAGTATGGTATTTCTTTGAAATTTAAAAAATTGTGATCCATGTATAATCAACTATAGATTTTCATTGATGAAAGTCTTGGCATCTACATCCTCATTCTAAAGAAAAAAGGTGAAGGAGAATAAGGGTGCAACCTTTCAGAGACATTTGTTATGAAGATCAAGGAATCAACTACATATTTGCATTGGTGCAATTGTTGGCATTGACATCCTCATTTTGAGGTACAAATGTGAAGGAGAATAAGGGTGTGGCCTGTCAGATACATTTGTTATGAAAATAGAGCAATGGGGAAGATCATCGTGGATTATAAGACTCTTCCTAGAAGCTAATTGTGGAATTTCAATTCACAATTTCTCTCTATACTTTTGGAGGACCAAAAGTGCTTTTTGTGGGGAGGTATGATCTAGGAGGGTCTCCACACAAGGATTCAATACTTTTCACACCATTAAGAAGATCATCAAAAAGATAATTGATGATAGGTGAACAAGTTTAAAAGGAATGTTTAACTCTTCATATTGTAAAAATGATTAATATTTTTTAGAATAATGTTCTCATATATTTTTCATTTAATTTGTAAAAAGGATATTAAAATTTTGTGTGAGAATCCAACTCAAAAATTAGTTTCCCTTTTTTAAGGGGAAAATAGTTTTATGTGAGAATCCTACCTCACAAATTAGTAAGTTGGGAATGCCATTAGTTGGTTTGGGATTCTTCCTCAATTTATCACAAGTTCTTTCCTAGTATCAAGGGGGAGTTAAGGTTGGTTGAGATGCTTTCTCATTATTTTTGCTTGAGTTGTTATTAGATCCAAAAATTGTGGATCTCGTCTCAAATTATTGAGAGAGGGAAACTATATAAATTCCTTAAGTAAGCATTGTAAAGGGGAGGCTTGTTTATGCCCCTTGGAGACAAATATGGGTGATGAATGTATTCTTTCATGTGTCTGAAGAAATTTCACTTATTTTAGAGACTTAAGTTCTCTTTGTACAAGAGAATGTTACTTTGGGTTTCCAACTCTGTAAGTTGCATGTGACACATTTTGTGAGGATATTTCATCCCTACTAAAGGAAGGAAAATAAAGCAATATGTATTCCAATCAGATCAAGATATGTAGCCAGAAGGGTTTGGTGATCTCTGTTAACAGATGGGTTTCAAATTATATATCATCAGTAAAGGGTCCTCATTGTAGTATTTTTGTAGAGAAAGATCTCAAAGAAATCCTGGATCACAAAGTATCCCAACAAATGAATCCATTGAAATATATATACTAATTCATGGTTCTCATAGATTTTGGAAGGTTACATGAGTTCTCGTTTTTTAAAGATGGACCACATTTTCAACCTCTGAATTTTTAGAAAACAAAAAAACTATGTGAGCTCTAATGTATGTGAGAAAAATAGAATCATAGAGAAATAAATAAATCAAATGCAGAAATAAAACACATAAGATACATAATACAATAAAGAAACATATATACGTGGTTCACCCAATCTGGGCTACGTTTACCAGAGAAATTGCTAGGTCCTTTATTATTATCAATCAAATGAAGGGATACAATCTACAACACATTTGTTGTAAATTCCTCTTCTTTATCTCACAATATCCACTCTTAGAATACGATATTCACTCTACTACTCACAAGAACACAATACAATTCCTTATAAAATGTGGTTTCCTTCTAGGGAAGAAACCTAACATAACTTCTACAATCATATCTTCGACCTTATAATAAAAAAATCAAGATTGACTATGAAATTACAATATTTGAATTGCATAAAAAACCAATTTGGACAATAATTGTGTATCCTATAGTCTCTTTGACCTACAAATGAATTAGGAAGATAATCAGGATCCACAACCAACAATCTCCCACTTGGAGACTAATAAAAAAGATCCATTGTTGTTGTACCTGTTGGACTATGATCCACCTTGGAGATAGAAAATTTCTCATCTTCACCTTCATGCTTTAATACCAACTGAAACTGAGAAGGAAATCAAATTCTCCCTTGTTACTACCTTTGTCAGCATGCCCACAAGATTGTGGCTAGTATGTATCGTTTCCCACTTCAATTTTCCATATTCCAAAATGGACCATATAAAATGGTACATGAGTTGTATATCCTTAGTATTAGAATGGAATGTTGATTTCGTTACATGATGAATTGCACTCTGGATGCCAAAGTATGACCTTCTATTCTTCTTCTTGTTTCCGAATTCCTCCATAAACCTTTGCAACTAAATCATCTCTTTACTAGTCTTTGTAGAAATAGTAAAAAACATACCCTGTAGTGATCCTCCTGCTATGTTTATTACCTTCCATATATGAATCAATATATCCCGGTAGAACAATGTTTGAACCTCCAAAACATAATGCATTAGTACTATTACTTATCAAATACCTGAGAATGCATTTTAATGCCTCCCAATGTTGTTTACCTAGATTGTTCATGTACCTTCTCACAACTCCCACTGCATGTGCAATATTTGGTCTTGTGCACACTATCACATACATCAAGATACCAACTATTGACAAATAAGGGACCCTAGACATGTATTATATCTTCTATTGTGTCATGGGACACATTTCCTTTGTTAATTTTAAATCATTGGCTAAAAGTGTACTAATTGGTTTTTCATTCTACATTGTAAATCTCTCCAACACCATCTCTATGTACCTACCCTTAGACAATGTCAATTTGTGATTTTTTCTATCTCTTGTTATTCTCATACCAAGGTTTTCTTTGCAACACCCAAATCCTTCATCACAAATGAATTAGATAATTTCTTCTTGAGCACATTTATATCCTGCATGTTAGACCATGCAATATGCATGTCATATACATACAATATCAAGATAATATGACTTCCATTTTCTAGCCTCTTAAAATAAACACAGTGATCAGAATGGCATCTACTATAACCTTATTGTGACATGAACTTGTCAAACTTCAAATACCACTACATTGGATCTTTGTTTAGTCCATACAAGATATTCTTCAACCTACATACCAAATTCACCTTCCCTTTGACCTCATACCCATGTGGTTTGCATATAAATACCTTGATCCAAATCCCCATGGATAAATGTTGTTTTTACATCTAACTATTCAATATGAAAATATTCTATTCCCACAAGACTTAAAATGGTCGTAATCCAAGTCATTTTAACAACATGAGAAAATATTTCATCAAAATCTATTCCTTTCTTCTGTGCAAATCCCTTTACAGCAAGTATGGCCTTGTACCACTTTTTCCCTCCATCTTCTTCCTTCAACCTGTAAACCCATTTATTCTACAATTATATTTTCCTACAGGAAACTGAACCAAGTCCCAAGTATGGTTATTTACCAAGGAATCCATTTCCTCTTTCATTCCTTTCTCCCACTTCGGTTTAGTGTCTACCTTGTTGGAAATACTGAGAGGGGGGTGAATCAATATTTAGAGCAATTAGTATTTTTGAACTTGTACTTCAATCAGATCACGTGTTCAATTTATATCCAATGAACAATGAAGAATAGTATAAGAGATACACCAATACACCATGCACAATATATAAGAAGTAATCATGTATTATTGTTCGAAGGAAGTAATGACTTCCAAAGGTAGCTACGACTTCCAAATATAAAGGGAGGGATAAGCCTCCAAAAGGAATATGCAATCCTCCAATATCAAGAGAAGGTTGACCTCTCAATCCTTTCCCCTTCCTTCCACCCAAGAATATATGAGAGATAATTAAACTTTACATTAAACTATCACCATCAACCAACCATCACTTAGAACCTGATAAAGCTTCTTGAGACTTCTTCAAATTCTGCAATTCTTGACTTCTTGGAATACTCTGATCTTGTAGATAATATTATTCAATGTATTCTCTGAAACTCCTCCAAGTTTCACTCCTTGAATCCACCCAGAAAAGGAGTTATAGAGAAAATGGTAGACCTTATTCAATTTTGGTTTATTCAGGAGAGAGAAATTATACAACATGATCCACACTCAATATTTAACATCAGATTCTAAAATTCATACAAATGAAACTACATCTTGTATTCTCTATGAATACTTTATTATTGTTTTACTCAGAATACTTGTTTATGACTAGCTTTAGGACTAGTCAAAAAAACCTATCTTCCACAGAGTGTATCTCCACAATTGTAGTGAATACAAAGATTAAATTTTTACCATAGGTACCTAGATATGTATTCTCATTAGCCTTCGAATTTCACCATATGAATCATTCTAGAAACAAATTTATAGTGAAAATGGTAAGATGACCTGTAGATAACATGCCATAGAACACATCACCAAAAGACTTCATCCTCCCTTGAAATTCGGTCTTATTTACTTTAGATTTCCTCAGAAATTCAACTTATATCTCCTTGTTCATTAATAAACTTGTGTGTGTTGAAAAATGAATGTATAATGAGATGTATTTATACCCTTTATGTCACTTCCTTTTAACATTAGGGCCGACATGTAGTATCTACTTCAATTCACATTGTCATCTTCAAAAGTTCATTTCTCCTCAATCGTGAGGATCCACGCGATGTGCCACATACCACCGACATCGGCATGAATTATACTATCCATCCATCAATGTTTTATCTGCATGTGTAATTTCCTTCATGTCTATCTACTTCGATCAACTGTGGGGCCCAAAATCCAATGTCTAGGATTGATATCAATGACTACAACCAATGACTAGGGTTGACATCAATGACAACAACCAATCTTCCAACAATCTCCCCCTTTGTCATGGATGGAAACACTCATGCTCCCCTTGTCATCATGAACCCAATTTCTCTCCCCATTTTACATAAATGGAAAAGGGTGGGGCTACTCCCCCCGATTTCAATGGCATAACATGACCTTCTTCTTTGGTGTTTCTCCCCTTGAACATGTGGCACTTAATAATAATTCATCCTTATTTTTGGTCTTTGGGAATTTTTCTTCCTTGGAATACTTTTGTGTGGCTTATGTATTCTCTCTCTTCTTCATGTCTAGAGTGTATATGTTGTTCGATCTTATTTTTGTAGTTGCAACCAATCTTCCTGAGTTATTTTCTTTGATTTTAGATTTTTAGGAGTCAAACGTAAGAGTGTATCCTTAATCACATATTTTGCTAACACTGGGGAGATTATGATTCAGATCTTCAACCAATAGGACTCTTCCTGCTGTTACATTTTCACTTCCAAGCTTTAGAGTTCCTTTTCCAAGTATTTTGGTATATGAGTCGTCTCTAAATGCAACATTTCCACCCTTTTTCTTCAAGATGAAAAATTCTTTTTGATCTCTAGTCATATGAGATGAGAACTGACTGTCTCTGAAACATTCATATTCTTATTTTCATTCTTTAATGACCAATGTTATTCAACAGTTTTCATTGTGTGTAATTTCGTTCCTTTTCCATGTTGTAGTTGGTATAGGGACATTTGGCATAGGATTATATTCCTTCATCTCTTTGCAATCTTCTGATTTATGACCAAGATTATTGCACTTGTAGCATACAATATTTTGATCCATTAATGGGTCAAATGGATTATAATTTCTATTGACAGGTCTGTGAACATTTCCATATCTACTATTTGCACCATTCATGTATCTTGTGTAGTTACTGCTTTCATTGATTCTACAATTGATTTCCTTGTGTCCAAAATTTCCACAAGTATAATAATGTCCAAGAGAGAAATTTTGATACTCGGGAGTAACTGATCTTCTTTGTGGTGTGTTCCATATAGGTTCACGATCTATTCTTATATAGTTTCCTTCATAATGATTTCTTTCATACCTAATGGGAGAGGATCTTCTTGATGTCCCATTCCTTCTGAATTCTAGTCTTCTATCGTGTTTTTCAACTTGCTATGGAGTGTTGGTTTCATCCTTTTCATCTTACTTCTCTTTTTTTGTTGTCTTCAAACTATCATTGTATCCTAGTCCCGTCTTGTCGTTTGGATATATTTGAATGCTAAGGATCTCATATAATTTTTCAATGTTTTTTTCAAACTTCTTCAACTTTTCTATTGTCAATAATAGCTCCCATTTTGTGTGATCCAATTCGTCTTTCAATTTATCATAATATTTTAATTGTTCATTCAAGATAACATGATTGGTATTTTCAAGATTCTCATCTTATTGTTCACTCTCTATGTTGTCTTTGTATCCCCAAAAAGAATCAATGTTGATTTATTCATCTGAATCTTATTCATAAATGATTTCTTCTTCTTTAGAACTCTTATGATGATCATCCTAGGTTTCTTGGGTTATGAAGAGGACTTCTCCTCCATCATTTTCTTCTTCACCACTCTCATTTGAGGATATGTCATCATCCTTGGAGTAGAAGCTCTTTTTATTGTTGAGACTTCTCTTTTTATAGTATCATTTTTTATAAATATGTCCCATTCTATGAAAGTTAAAGCATTTGAGAGGAGACTTACCTTTGTATTTGCCAGTTCCCTTCTAGAGCCTTCTTACGAAATTTGTTATTTCTTCATCAAGGTTGTTATCCTTGTCTTTTGTTGATCCGGATTTTATGAGAAGAATGAAATGAATACAGATTATTAATAGGTGCTTAACAAAAAATAACAGAGATACAGTAAAACTGGTTTTCTATTCAATAATGAAATAAGCTGAAACTGTTAAATGCAGCGGAAACAAGCTTGCTGGAATGGTGGTGGCTTATCTCTGAGAAGAGATGTGACGACAATGCACATTCACAAGAAGAAGGTTACAATGAGGCTCTGAAGGCCTTTTTACAATAAGAAAGAATGCCCAAAACCCTAGACATCCAAAAACCTAACCGTAAGAGATGAAGTGCCAAAAGTCATGTGGGCCTCATTTGGGTAAGCTAGTACATCAACTTCCTGGGGTCGTAACTTTCGCATACGATCTCTATTTTAGGTGTGTGATAGCCTGTTGGAAAGGTATCATTGAGGAGATTAATTTTGGGGGCTCAATGATGCCTTTGGATATCATTAAGGAGCTCTATACCAAAAAACCTTCATTTAGGCCCTCAAAATGGCCTCGAAAGTAAAAACTACTAAAAATAGTAAATTGCCAGGAATGTCAGAAAACTGTTTTGAGATAGTTGGAAAAGGTGGGTGGCCACTGATATCCATCTAGATCAATCCTCCCTCCTTAGGAAGAAATTGTCTCCATTGCGTTGAGGTCCCCCATTAGATGAGGAAAGTTTTGCTGAATTTGGCCCCGGGTGAGCCACTTGCCTTGGTGCAGAAGCTGCCCTGCATTGACGACTCGATAAAGCTGGATCCTTTGTTGTCGAGTTCCCTTGATATATATGTCTACAATATGATCATTTGATTTCTATTGTATGCATTCGGGGTTGAGCTCTGTTGGTGTCAGTTGTTCTGCTACTTCTGAGGTGTCCAATAATGGTGGGAAATAAGGGTGAAGGAGATCCACGTTGAACATTGGGTGCAAGCCAAGGAAAGGAGGAATGTTGAGCTCAAAAGAATTATCCCCCATGGCCTTGGTGATAGTGTACGATCCATAACGAAGTGGGTGAAGCTTCCGATGGGGTCCTGTAAGGTTTTCTTTCTGTAAGTGCAACCAAACTTTGTCACCCACCTGAAACTTATGCGACACCCGATGTTGATCATGGTGATATTTGTACTTGTCATTGGACTTCTGTAGGATATCCTGAACCTATTGGTAGATGTGTTGGATCCTCTCAATGAACTAGGTGGCTTTTTCATCTTCAGTTGGAGCAAGAGATGAGTCAGTCGAGGTGACTGCAAGGGGAATTGCAACATCTATGGGACCCAATGGTTGGAATCCCAACCCCACTTGAAAGAGGCTATGGTTGGTTGAGCTATGCAAGGCTCGGTTGTAGCTATGATGGACATAGGGAATTCTCTCATCCCATGTGTGAGGGTTCTTTGAAATATACATGTGAAGGATATGCACAATCATTCTATTTACAACCTCGGTTTGACCATCTATCTGGGTGTGGAAGGTCGTGGATTTGGTGAGCTTGGTGTCTAGAAGTGACTAGAGGATCGACTAGAATGTGCTGAGAAATCGACTATCCTGATCTGAGACAATGGTTTGTGGGATTCCAAAATGTACCCAGACTCGTTCAAAGAATATATTGGCAGTGGTCTCTGTTGTGATGCTCTTCTTGCAGGCAACTAGAATCACCATCTTAGAAACGTGATCAACAACCACAAAAACACAGTCATTTCCCTGCTTGGTGGATGGGAGGCCCGACATGTAGTCCATTGAGATGGATTCCCATGGCCTATCAGGAGTAGGAAGAGGGGTGTACAGGCCTTATTTCTTAGTGGCCGGTTTGGAAATAGCACAGGTAGTGCAGGGCTTGATATACTTGTCGACCTCCTGTTGAAGTTTCGGCCAGTAGAAATGTTTCTGTAGCATCGCCACTGTCTTTTCGATGTCGAAGTGTCTTGCCACCTAATTGTAGTGGGCTTCCTAGATCAGCTTCACTTGCTCACTTGATGGAACACAGATATGTCCTAGACAACACAACAACCCATCCTGAAGATGGAAATTATCGACAACTGCATTTGCACCCAACATTTGGTAGGTGGTGGATAAGTCAGGGTCTATCTCATAGAGTTGGGGCCATCCAGATGTCTCATGGCCGCAAGAGTCTAGCACCATGGTGAGTGTCGTGACTGGCGGTCTGCTGAGGTAATCAGTGATGTGATTTGTGCTTCCTGTTTTATACTTGATGTTGAGGTGGAATTTCTGCAAGTATGTGGACCACTTTTGATGGTAGTCATTCTGCAGTTTTCCCTATGTTTGCATGAACTGCAGTGGCTTATGATCAGTCTGGATGACTGTCTCCTTCCCAAGAATTTAATGTCTCCACTGGTGGCATGCTTTCACAATGGAGTACATTTCTTTATTATACGTAGGGTACTTACAGACAATATCTGATAGTGTCTCACTATGATAGGCCACGGGGTGGCTGTGCTGAGTGAGAACGACGCCCACAACATAGTCTGAAGCATCTGTCTCAAACTCAAAGGGATGTTGTAGGTATGGTAGTGAAATTACTGGGGCTGAGCACAAGCGCTGCTTTAAATCATCAAATGCTTGTTGTTGGGACCGGACCCACCCAAATTTTTCTTTACCACCACCCTTGCTTATTTGGCTGAGGGCCCATGCAATATGGGAGAAACCCAACATGAACCTGTGGTAGAAATTAGAAAGTCACAAGAAGCTTTGAAGCTCAGTGAGTGTTGTTGGGGCTGTCCGGTCATGGATGACTTGGATCTTGGCTAGATCCACATGTATGCCATGTTGATCAATGATGTAGCCCAGGTAATGGACCCTGTCCATGCCGAAGGAGCATTTTTCCAGGTTGGCGTATAGCTTGTGCTGCCATAGGGTGTACAGAACCTGCTGAATATGCTACAAGTGTTCGGCCCAAGTGTTGCTGTAAATTAGAATGTCATCCAGATACACCACTACAAAAGTATTGGTGAATGGTCGTAGGATATCGTCTATCATCCTCATGAAAGTGGCTGGAGAATTCGTCAAACCAAAGGGCATGACCAACCATTCAAAAAGTCCTTCCTTTGACTTGAAGGCGGTATTCCATACATCTGTCTCTTCTATCGGGACCTGGTGGTAGCTAGACTTTAGATCAATCTTATTGAAGTATTTCCCCCCCGTGAGTTGATCAAGGAGGTCATCTATTTGAGGAATCGAGTACCAGTTTCTGATAGTGATTTTATTCACAGCCCGGTAATCAATACAGAGTCACCAGGTTCCATCTTTCTTCTGTACCAGCACAATTGGGCTCCCACAAGGTGATGAGATGGGGTGGATGTGCCCCTTGTGGAGTAATTCTTGGATCTATCACTTGATATCCTCATCCTCTAACAAAGAGCGATGATAGACTGGCCCATTGGGTAGTGGTGTGTCGAGGGTCCGATCGATGGGGTGATTGACCTGGCAGTGCAGAGGTACCCCTGTAGGTGAGGAGAAGATATCCGAGTATTCTTCCACAACCTTATCTACTTGCTTCTACTGAGTGGAGAGGTCGACCGTAGAGACCTTGTATGTGGCTGTGATCTTTCGCTTATTCTGAGAGTGAATCACGAAGAAGACAAACTTCCCCGTCTGAGATATGAACTTCCTGCATTGTTTAGCAGAGATCAAGGAAATAACACTAGGTGGAACTGCCTCAGGTATCCTATACAATTTCCTGTTCAAAGTAATAATAACACTACGAGGTCTAGACTCATATACAACATGATGTTTCCATAAATAAGGTTGTCCCAAAAGAACATAAAAAACTTTGAGAGGAGCAACATCACACAATACCTCGTCTTTGAAGGGCTTGATGTCGTATGACAGTCGACACTATTGGCTGACGCGGAGATCGCTTCCTTGGAAGAGCCATCCAATGGTGTAGGGTTGTGGGTGTAGAATTGTTGGCAGGGCCAACCGCTTGATGACCTCTGCTGAGATGAGGTTATTTTGGCTACCACTATCAACAATGAAGTGAAGCGGGGTGCCTTTTACCCACATATGTGAATGGAAGAGGCGCTCTCCTTCTTCTGGCTCCTCTGGTTCACCAAGCTGGAGTTTGGTGGTAGTAATGGTGGCACTGGGTTCCGTATCAATGATCTATCTTCCCCTTTCTGGTTTTGTCTTGGATTCAGAATCTGCATCTGATTCAGAGGCTTTCACTTCGGCCACCAGCAACTGCTTTGAGCGGCAGTCAACAGTGTTATGCCAAGGGCTCTTATGGAAGTCTCACCACTTCTCAGTATCTTTCTTTGTCTTTCCATTGTCCTTCTTTGATTGTGGCTTGTATTGGTTTTCTTGATATTGTCCATCTTTTCTATATCCTTTGTTCACTGGGTTAGGGCCACCCTTTCCTGGATTTTGTTGTGAGGGGTTCCCAAACCCAAATTGTCGCATCTTTTTTTGAGCTTCTGCTTGATTTTGACGGCATATCGATAGGCCGCGCCCAAGGATTAGATGTTTAGAAATTCCATTTCGGTCTAGATGTATCTATGCAGAGCACCATGATACTTGAGCACCAGATTTCACTTTGAATCTTTGATACCCAACTTGGTGTGCAAGTTATGGAAGATATTTGTGAAATCTGGCACTGCTTGGTCTCTTTCTTGCCGCAGTGTGGTCCATTTGGTATACAGGTCGTCATAACTTCCAACAGGGTATTTTTGCTCCTTAATAGCATCCCTAAAGGATTCCCAGGTGGCCATGAATGAAAATAATGAGGTTTCCTCTATTTCCTTTTGCTCACAGAAAGTTTCCAAGCAATCTTTGACATGGGGAACGCCTTTGAGGAGCGCAAAAGTAATATTTTCTTTATTCAAAAATTTATGAACAGAAAAATACCCTTCTAGTAGATTCAACCACTTGTCTACAACATTTGTGTCTATCTGACCTTCAAATATGGGAATATCAAATTTTATTTGTACCTTGAAGGGGGAAATGCCTCCATTCAAAGAATATGCGTTGCCTGTTGGTAGTCGCCGAAGGATTTGCGCGAAACTATCCATCATCTCGTTCCTCTGTTGCACGAGGGCTTCCTCAATCAATAGTTTGAAAGGATCTCTTGTCCTGTCATCTTTCTTTTCTTCTACAATGGGAGGTCACTTGGGATTGTAATATCTTCTGTCCTCAAGAGAAACAAGCTCGATACCCAACTCTTTGTACTCTGACCTCATTGGGGACATGCATTAAGACGACAAGGAGCAGACCGCTTTGATACCACTGATCCAGATTTTATGAGTAGAATGAAATGAATACAGATTATTAACAGGTTCTTAACAAAGAATAATAGAGATATAGTAAAACTGGTTTTCTATTCAATAACAAAATAAGCTGAAACTGTAAAATGCAGCAGAAACAAGCTTGCTGGAATGGTGGCAGCTTATCTTTGAGAAGAGATGTGACGACAGTGCGCATTCACAAGAAGAAGGTTAAAATGAGGCTCTGAAGGCATTTTTACAATAAGAAAGAATTCCAAAAACCCTAGACATCCAAAAACCTAACCCTAGGAGATGAAGTGCCAAAAATCATGTGGGCCCCATTTGGGTAAGCTAGTACATCAACTTCCTGGGGTCGTAACTTTTGCATACGATCTCCGTTTTAGGTGTGTGATATCCTGTTGGAAAGGTATCATCGCGGAGATTCCTTTTGGGGGATCAATTATGCATTCATCTATCATTGAGGATCTCAATACTAAAAAACCTTTATTTAGGCCCTCAAAATGGCCTCGGAAGTAAAAACTGCTAAAAATAGTAAATTGCCAGGAATGTCAGAAAACTATTTTGAGCCAGTTGGAAGAGGTGGGTGGCCACTAATATCCATCTAGATTATTTGTATTCTTTATGGATTTAAAATATTCTTCATTTTTTGACTGGTCACATTTCGTACCTATTCTCATTTCATATGCTATAAGATACCCATGTAATTCATCCATTGCCATTTTGGTCAAGTCCCTAGTTTCTTCAATGGCAAAGAGCTTAGCATCATACTTCAAGAGAAGTGAAGAGAAGTGATCTCAACATTTTTTGTACAACCAAGGATGCATTGATCTCTTCACCTAATCCTCTGATAGCCTTAACAACTTCATCAACTCTAAGAAAATTGGTTGCAATATCTTCCTTTTCATCCATATTCAAATTTTCAAATTCTTCTCTATCCTGTTGAATCTTGACCTTCTTAACTTTTGTATCACATTCATATATACTCTTGAGTTTGTCCCATACCTCTTTAGCAGTGTTGTATCTAATCACTTTGCTATCAATGGTTGGTGCCAATTCTCCTAGAATAACATGTCTATCTTTTGAATTACAACTCATAAGCTTCTTCTCATTTGGATTGGTTGGAGCATTCTTTGGGATTACATAGCCATTTACAAATGATTACCAAATTTCTAATCCCAAAGATGTTAGCTAAGATTTAAATCTATCACTCTAGCATGCATAATTTCTTCCATCAAATCATTGAATCCCATTTAGAATATGCTCATGGTCATCCATCTCTGCTCAAGATTTTCCTTCCAGTGGTTAAATTGTTCTGAAGGCAATCTGCTCTGATACCAATTGTTGGAAATATTGAGAGGGGGCTGAATCTGTATTTAGAGCAATTAGTATTTTTGAACTTGTACTTAAATTATATCATGTATTCAATTTATATCCAATCAACAATGAAGACTATGCAATGAACAATGAAGAATAATATAATAGATACACCACTACACCATGCACAATATATAAGAAGTAATCATGTATTATTGTTCAAAGGAAGTAATGAATTCCAAAGGTAGCTACAACTTCCAAATATAAAGGGAGGGATAAAACTCCAAAAGGAATATACAATCCTACAATATCAAGATAAGGTTAACCTCTCAATCCTTTCCCCTCCCTTCCACCCAAGAATATATGAGAAATAATAAAACTTTGCATTAAATTATCACCATCAACCAACCATCACATATAACCTGATAAAACTTCTTATGACTTATTCAACTTATACAATTCTTCGCTTCTTGGAATAATCTAATCCTATAGATAATATTACTCAATGTATTCTTTGAAACTCCTCCAAGTTTCACTCCTTGAATCCTCCCAGAAAAGGAGTTATAGAGAAAATGGTAGACTTAATTCCATTCTGGTTTATTCAGAAGAGAGAACTTGTACAACATGCCCCGCGTTCAATATTTAACATAAGATGATAAAATTAGTACACAATAAAATATAGCCTATACTATTTCCAATTCAATTGATCTCACTTTAGTTCGATTCTCTGTGAAAAAGTTATGATTGTTTTACCCAGAAGACCTGTTTATGGCTAGCTTCAGGACTAGTCAAAAACCCTATCTTCCAAAGAGTGTATCTCCACAATTATAGTGAATACAGAGCTGAAATTTTTACCACATATAACTAGATATGTCTTCTCAATAGCCTCTGAATTTCACCATATGAGTCATTCTAGAAACAAATTTATATTGAAAATGGTAAGATGAACTGTAAATAACATACCTTAGAAGACATAACCAAAAGACTTCATCCTCATTTGAAATTAAGTCTTCTTCACTTCAGATTTCCTTAGAAATTCGACTTATATCTCCTTGTTCATTAATAAACTTTTGTGTGTTGGAAAAAGAATGTATAATGAGAGGTATTTATACCCTTTATGTCACTTCCTTTTAACATTAGGGTGGACATGTAGTTTCTTCTTCAATTCACATTGTCATCTTCAAAAATTCATTTCTCCTCAATTGTGAGGATCCACGTGACGTGCCACATACCACCGGAAGAGGCATTACTTATACTATCCATCCATTGGTGTTGTATTTTCATGTGTAATTTCCTTCATATCTATCTACTTCAATCAATTTTGGGGTCCAAAATCCAATGGCTAGGGTTGACATCAAGGACTACAACCAATGACTAGGATTGACTTCAATGAAAACAACCAATCTTCCAACATGCCTTCATTTACTCCTCATTGATTTTTGTTTCACAACAATTAGTCAACTATAAATAATACGATGAAGGAAATTATTGTTCAGGGGGTCTACTTAACCTGGTAGATCTTCTAACAACACTTGCAAGAGCTTGAGGTACCTGTTTCTCTTGTTGTTGTACATTTTATTTTTCTGGTACCTTTGGAGTTTCTTTTCAGTGATCTCATCAAGAACTGTGTATTCTAGTTTTTCTTTTTCTTGTTTCTTTCCCTGCAAATGATCTTTGTACATGAACTTCTCATTGAAGTGAGATCGGAAGAG
>CBVK0100020216.1:0-41092 GCA_900067695.1 Picea abies
CTCTTCCGATCTCACGCAATGGCTGACAACTTGTTTTATGTGGCTTAACTAAAGGTAAATCCTTGAGGCAGGTGGCTCTTGATGTTCAAATAATTCTTGAGGATATTATTCAAACTCCATCTGACATCTAGCAGTCTTCATCAGCTCAAAAATTATCATGACAACCAATTCATATCACCTGTTGTACAAACTGTCCCGAAACTACCATTTTGTGGCGCCTTTGACATCATGCGTTGTGAACTTTCCTGTAGGTGTGTTTTTACATTCAAAATTGATTTCAACTATTAAAAATTGCGCAAAAAGTTGGGAAAACTTATTTATAACTTGCTACAACGTTCTGAAACATGAAGTAGCATTTACATAAGTCATATGAATATGGTAACAATAGTTTAGGACAAAAATCATTGCTCTGGGTTATAAGTTTGTGTATAGAATAAACCATGTAAAAAAGTTGGTGTTGAAGTAGAAATGATGTCTTGTCTTCATATTTTCCTGGTTCTTCTTCTAGTAGCCACATGAGCTAACATATCTAAATTTAGTTTTTTGTATATGCTCCTTAAATGGTTGCAATTCTTCTTTCATCCTCCTGATTTCATCTTAGAAATATTTTTTCTACCTATACACATTCTTCATTTTTCTATGCAGAGGCAAGGATCTCTTAGCCATATATCTTTCTTTATAAATAGTTTCTTCATACAAATCTAAAGTGTTTTCACCTTGATTTTCACCTCCAGGTTTTCCTCCTTCAATTTTTCATTTTCATCTCTTATATCTTGAAGTTTTGTTCTAAGTCTTTTGAAAGTAGGATTACTTTCATGACAAGTGGAGTTGATCTCAATAATCTCTATTGGTTTCTTAGAAGGCTCAGTTTTCTCCCTTTTTCTGAGATGAGGATTTTGATGTACCCACTTACATAGGAATATGTCGGTTAGTTGTTGATATGGTGAAAGGTCTTCTATGCTTGACCATTTATACAACAACAGGTGGAGAAAAGACAAGCTTCTTACCCTTCAAACCCCTTAATTTACTAGATGATGTCTCCATAGGTGTAGGTTCTTGCACATGATAAACTTCTCTATGAGGAGGTTGTGAGGGACCACCTTCAAGTATTTTATTAGTAGACTAAATGTATTTATCCCTTATGGTCATCTTCCTCTTTTTACTCGACTCTGAGTGCACAATCTTCTCAGCAACAATAGGTGTTTTTCTATTTTTCTATGTTGTGTACGAAACATCTGAATGAATTCCTGATGTAGCTAGGAATACATTCCAAATAGTATAGGATTTTCTTCAACTCTTCCAATACTAGCATCTGGATTAAACCAGAGTGAAAAAAATTGGTATCCACTTTCTTGGATTTATCTTGGACCTTATCTGACATCCTATCAATACTCTTGAACAGATAAAAGGGGAGGTTCATGGACTTTTTCTCAGTAAAGTGTAGTAGAAATATGATATGGTATTGATAAACCATATTGAATCTCCCTTCACAAGTGAAATTCCTCTAAATAACTCTAAGCATTTTGTCAAAATACTCTAGCATATGAATTCTTGGCACTCCCTTGGATAGGTTGTAAACTTAATATTCATGTTTCAATAATTCCTTGGAAAATGTAGAATTCAAAGACATGGCTTTAAACCATTTTTCACCATAAGAAGGTATCTTTATGGCTATAGAAATAGATATCTATGAGAATTAAAACTCCAGTGCACCCACCTTCGTCTTTTCCCACTAAAATTGAGTGAAAGTTGTTTAGCAACCTTAGGATGTCCTCTTTTCATTTTCTCACAAAAAACCAAGTAGCCCACTCTCTGAAATGCTTCCTTAAAAAATGGTTTAGAATTTATCAGATGCAGGTCATGGGGCTCAACCTTGAAAATTTCTCCCCCTTTGTGAAATTTTTTACCTTGATGAATATCTATGATAGTTGTTCGAAAAACATTTACCATTTTTTAACAGTTTTTATCGGATCTATGATGAAAACATGAAAATTTAGGGTTTTGATTTGAAATTTGCACAATTTATAATTTACTAAATGAATTCTTCATCTACAACAACATTGTGAGAATGAAAAGACTGGAAGTAGGATATGAGGGGAAAGAATATAATCCTAAACTGGATGATGCTACAACCAGGAAAACAAATTGTGAAATTTTTTTCTAAAAAAGAGGATTCACAATGCGATCCTTCATTTTGCAATGCACAGTCAAGTTTGTAGCGCATAGTCAAGTTTGCAACACACAATGTTAGACTAGGTTTTAATGAAATAGTATTGAAAAATTACCAAGTATGAAACGAAAAATGACTTTGAAAAATATAAAGACTCATACTTCAGTGAAATAACAGTCAGTGAGGGTTTTGTCAAGTGAGAAAACAGAGGGTTCACAGTGCCTTCAATGCATATAATTTGTATCACTAACAAGAAAATGAAGTGGATAAGGTCATGGCTACAAGAACTGGCTGCAAATTGATATTGTTGGTTTTAATCAAGAAACCTTGGTCTGGAAGGTTTAAGACACAAATATTGTAGGTTTTTTACTAGTGCAATAATTTTGCAGCACACATTTTATGCAACAGTTTGCAGCTCACAGAAAAATCACAGTGACAAGAGCCAAATCTAATAAACCTTGAGACACTGCAATTGATGTTAAACATGGAACCTGGAATATCTGAAGTTTCAATTGTTGTCTCATGAGTTATACTGGAAATTTCTTGGAATCCTTTAATACACCCTCATATGCTACAGGAAATTCATAGCACCATAATTCAAACCAACTACAATGCGCTATATTAAAATTGGCAAACCTCGGTATTGAAACCAACTTGAAGAAAATGATGAATAAATGGCACTGAAAAAAATAAGATATCCCTTTCCACGTTTCCAAGGCATAATGATATGTGATTAGTGCATGTGGTACTTTCTTGATTCATTGTGAACTTTCAAGTGATTTTACAGTAGGTCAAATTGACACATGATCTGAACCTCAAATGGTTAAATATGACACAAGGAACCTTTATACACCCCTTTTGAGAAAAAACACATGATAATTATGATTTTTAAAACCAAATGTGTGAACAACACTTACCCTTATTTCTCTAATTATGATGAACACAATCATGACACAAAGACTCTAACCTGGACTAAGGTTATATTTATTTACTCATGAAAGAATCAAACATAATTTATTGACATAATACATGACTCAAAATCTAAAATAAAAAGACCATGTGACTCAAACCTAGAAACTTAAAAACAATTGACCCATATACATCCTATGTGCTAACATATGGCTCCACAGGGGATGGAGACCTCCCCGTGAGGCTCCAAGAACATTGCAGTTCCAATGCCTTATCCATTGGGAAAAGAGTATTTATTAAAATAAAAATAAAAACTAACTAACATACTGGTATTTACAATGAAATGAAGCCACCCATTCTTTTTAGAAATAGTATTTTTTGAGAACATGCCCATTGACTATGCCACGATAAATTTCAACATCTTCCAAATTCTGCAGCTTAAAAATATTATTTTGTAAAACTTCAAACATTTTAAAAGGACCAACCCAAAGGGATTCAAATTTAGAATTTTTCCCTTTATCCTTCCTCTGAGCATCCCACTTGAGTACCAGGTCTCCAAGTTGAAAATCTTCCTTCTTAACCTTCTTGTCAAAAATTCCTTTAATTTTGTGTTGATGACTTTGTGCTTTGTCAAACAACTGCACTCTGGTAAAGCTAACTGAGCATGGAAAACAACTTCAGTTCCATAAACCAACTAAAATGGTGTGGTTCCAATTGACCATTTTGTGGTTACTCTATATATCCAAAGGGAAAACTTCAACATAGAATCCCATGACTTCTTATTGTCTTCTAGTAAATTTCTGATAATTTTGACTAATATTTTGTTGGAGGATTTTTCTAAGCTGTTACTCTGAGGGTAGTATGGAGTGGAATGGATATGTTGAATACCAAATTTTTCACAAAAATTCACTAAGGGCTCAACTTTGAAGGTTGTTTCATTATTTGTGACAATTTTATTTGGGAAACCAAACCTTGACAAAATATCTTCCAAGAAACCAATAATTACTTTGTGTGTTGTATTCCTAGTGGGAATGGATTCTACCCATTTGGTAAATTAATCAGTAGCACGCAGAATCCAACGATGTTGGCCACTTGAGGATGGATGAATTTCTCCAATAAGTTCTAATCCCCACTGTTCTAAAGGGCCACATAACACTATGGGTTTCAGAGGAAACGACTTGATCTATTGTGTACTTGAGAATTTCGAAAATTTGTCACATGGTCTGATCATTGCATACAAATCAGTGAATAAATTAGGAAATAAATACCTAGCTCTACGTATCTTATATGTTGTGGTTCTCTAGAAGTGATGACCTCCACTTAAATTGCCATGAAATTCAATGATAATTTGTTTTCCTCCTTTGTATCTAAGCATCTCAAAAGAATCCTTGAAGTATCCTTCCAATATAGAATATGATCAAAAATACAATACATGACTTATTTAAGTTTCAGAGATCTTACCTTGGTTTTCTCAAGTCCATTGGGAGGTTGCAAATTTTGCAGGAAAGACCTGATGTCCTTGTACCAGCTGCATTCTACCAATTTTGAGTTGATTTGCAAGTTGTTGTTATGAATATTAGATTGCTGATTTATAGAGTTAGTACTCATAAAATTTACTCCCAATGTCTTACAATTGAATTCAACTTGCAGTCTAGCAAAACCTTGACCTTTTACTAGCTTGTTGGGTTTCACCTCAAGATCAAACTCTAAAATCTTAGAAATCCACTTACTTCATCTATATCATGTTGACTAAAAGTTTATTTTATAGAACTTTAAGGGACATAAGCAATGACTTTTAAATGAATAACATACACCTTGAAAGCATTAAGATCTTTGACTAAAGCATAAGCTTGTTTCTCCATAATATAATACCTAACTTCAGCATATCTCAAGACCCTACTGAAAAAAAGAGATAGGTTGATACATTCTAACTGAATTCTTCTAAAGAAGGACATCATCTAGTGTATCATTGGAAGAAGAAGAAAAAATCAAAAATTCCTTTGAGTAGTTAGGACTGCTCAACATAGGGGCATCAACCAATGCTTGTTTTATATTCTCAAAATAACTAGTAGCTTCCGGTGTCCATGTTACTTCATTTCCTTTTTTGAACATGGTAGTGATGAATTTCACTAAATCAACAAGGTTAGATACAAATATCCTTAAATTTTTGTCTTACCTAAGAAGGACTGGATTTATTTCTTGGACATTGGAAGAGAAAGGGTTTTCATAGCCTCTACTCTATTTGGGTCAATTGTTACTCCTTCAGTTGAGACAATGTGTCGTAGCAGCTTATCCTCCTTCATGGAAAAAGTAGATTTTTGGGGATTTAGGGACAACCCATAATTTCTTCACTTCAAAAATACGTTCTTTAGATGTAGGCAATGCTCTTGATCATACTTGTAAAACACTGTAATATCATCCAAATAGATAACCACAAACTTGTCTTTCTCTCCAATAAATGAAATGTCCATTGCACGCTGGAAAGTTTCCCTTGCATTCATAAAACTGAATGACATCTTGGAATACATGAATGTACCATAGGGAGTGGTGAATTTTTTCTTCTCTTTGTCCTTTGGTAACACATAAATATTATTGTAGCTGAAAACCCATCAATCATTGAAATACTTACTGACCCTGTCACCCTTTGAAAAATATGTTCCATTTTGGGTAAATGGTAGTTGTCTTTTCTAGAAAACCTATATAAATTCTTGAAGTCAACACAAATCCTGATCACACCATTCTTATTTCTGACAGGGAGAAAATTATCTTGCCAATCTAAATACCTCAAAGGTATAATGATTTGGGCATCGAGTAGCTCCTTGACCTCTTTTTCCATAATAAGAAATAGCATTGGGTTACTCTTCCTGAGTTTTGTATGAAATTGTTGGTGTCATATTTAAAAGGTATCCTATGTTATATGATTCTAGTATCATAAGTCTCTAGGTATTCATACTTCCATGCAAAAACATCAAACAATCCTTTTGACAATTTGGCATATTCGGCCCATTGATTTTCTGATAGCCTACTGGACAATTTAACATATTTGGGTTCTTCTTCAGTGCCTAAATTACAATCTATCATATCTTCATTTTATTTAGAACCACTCACCTTCACAGCAACATCATTATTATCAAGCAATATTTCCAGAAGAACCATTCATTGAGGAATGTGATTTCTAGGCAATTGAACAATTTTGTGATCTGCAGTTGTGTTTAGAAATTTACTAGCATGTAGACTTTTTATCATCATTTGAATCTTGGTCAATGTTAAGAGAAGAAAATTCATCCACTTTTTCCAAAACCTCTTTGGTTCTTGAACATCTTCAAAAACCTTCCAATTCTTGACATTATCAGGTATAGCAGGTTTATATTTCACCTCAACATTATACTTAGGTTTTGGAGGTACTGCAATTTTAAAATTCATGGCAGAAACAACTAAGGAATCAACGATTGTATTAGCCTCCCTAGGAACAAAATATGTGTTGAAGGCTGAGATTAATTTATTAGTGAGGCCCCAAACCTCGTTCCTATAATATTTTGGTCTGGGATATTTTTTTATACATATTTCTGACTTGATGCACAATCAAATTTGCATCTCCAAATACTGACAATCCCTTTTTCCATGTCCTTTGCAGCTCTAAGCCCAAAACCTAAGCCTTCATATTCTGCAATATTTATTTATTTTTCAAATTCAATCTTGAAGTAAAACGTTATAACATTATGAGAGGGAGAAATGAACACTACCCCAACACCGACACTATACTTGGAGGATGCACCATCAAAATACATCTTCAACATTTGATCACCCTGTCTAGTTATTTCACATTTTGCTGATGATTGATTTTTTATATCTAAGGGTGACTGAGGAGCCTTGGTAATATGAAGAATAATATACCCCAAATCAGTATCAACAACATAGATGGAATGGTTTGTTGGGTTTCTCTCATCAGTTATGATGTATGGTAGTTGAGCTTATCTATATAGTCTCATGTGTTCACCCCTAAATACTGGTAGGGTAGCATAAGAAATATCCATTTGTAAATTTATTCCTAACCTCTTTATCCATGATCTAGACAACAATATCCCAAATTTGGGGGTTACATATGCAACTACAATTTACATGACGATGTTTTTCATAGGTAATTGGAAAAGTGTGACAACTAGATCTTTAATAACTCCAAGAAATTTTACTTTTATTGAGTCAAAAGAATAAAATTCATGGTAATATTTAGTAATTTCTAGGCCCAATTCAACCATGATAGCCTTAGGCATCACGTTATGGGATGCACCCAAATCCATAAGACAATTATGCAAAATCATCTCATGCACATTCAAATAAGTGTAAAATGGGGGAGATGAATCATTTATGTCTTCTACCAATGGTACTTATATAATTGTAGGCTTCTCATCCTGCAACTTAATTGAATTTGATGAAGGGAGATAATATTCAAGATGCAAAAATGTTTAGATAAATTTCTTAAAGTCTTCATTTTTCATCAATTCTAGGAGTGGGACAGGAATCTTGATTTTCTGGATTTCATTCTCAAAATTAAAATAGGAGTGGCATTTTTGGATTTCCTTTACTTATTGAATAGGAGTCTTGATAATGGGCATATTTTTATGTTCTCATGCTTCTTTATTTGGTGTAGACACATCCTTTTAAGGAGTATTTCAATTTTTAGGCTAAGTAGATGCACTTGGTTTTCCATTCTTCTATTTTTATTCAGATTGTACTTGTTTTGAGCTTCAACTTGATTGACATTTTATCCTTTACTTAACTCCTCCAATTGATTGCACATTAAATACTCTTCATAAGAAGTCTATGTTAAATGAGGAGAGGCAGTTGCATCCCCTAAAAAATGAATTTCTTGGTCTTCATCCTGATTATTTCCTTCTTCATCATCAACCGAATTCTTTTGTAGAGGACTTTGAACTTTTTTATCCTCTCTATTTCTCTTATCCCTCTACAAAATTTTAGTTGTATTGTTCAACATTCTAAACTTATTTATGTTTCCAAATCCTTGAGGATTTATATTATCTTGTCTCCCCTCAAGATTTAACGTTTCCATATTTACAGATAATGACTTAACCAACTTTGTGAATTCATCAACCTTGGTATCAATACCCGGAGCATCTGAATATGAGGCTTTTGTTTTTTGTTTTCTCTTGTCTTTGTCAATCCTTCCCCTCGATGTATATGTTCCTAGTATATTTGGTTCAACCTCCAGTGCAACATCTTGCATATGGGCCAAGGTTGGAGACCTTATTTCTATCAATAAAAGATAGAATTATGGGTCAAAAGCACTTGCATAAGTTATTTTAGTAGAGGTCTCAGTGGATTTAATCTCAGTAGGATTTTTTTTGTAAATATTGTTAAATAGTTTTTAGAAATATGACACAAGTTCACCCTCTCTCCTTTTGAGAGCCCCAAATTTTGTAATGTAATACAAGAATTATATTTTTTCACCCCAATTCCTTAGAAAGGAATCATCCAGAGCCTCAATTCCAACTATTGATCCAAGGGATAAAATTATAAACCACTTTCGCGATTCTCCATCTAGGATTTTCTAAAAGACTCTCATCTAAACATCTTCATTTTCAATATTCAAATTATCTGCATAACTGTAAAATGAAGCAACATGTTCTTCTGCAATAATATATGCCTCTCCAGTAAATTTATGCATGTACTTAAGGTAATATCCTACTAGGAGAGAATTCATAGGTTGAGGAAGCACTAATGGTGCATACCTAGCAGCCATAATTACATCCATTCTGTTCTGAGGAGGACTAACTCATGCCATTTGAATTGGGATAAGTAAGAGGTTATTTTTCACGTGAAAATGCAATATGTATAATAGTAGTTTTTGAAAAAGGAGGAGTATGAGGTGGAGAATATTTAGACTTAACAAAAGTTGGCTCGGACTTGGGTATAACTAAGGAAATTTCAATAGAAAATGAGGTTGCTTCTTCTTTAGTTACATGACATTTAAATGAACGAGGCATTGGGGAACCTAAGAAAGGGAAATATTCGAAACTTTCAAGTCTAAACCACTTGACAATTTTAGGAGATGCAAGAAAATAAAAATTTTCTAAACTTTCTTCTTTCAAGTCAGGAGAAAAAGGTGTGTATTCAAGACAAAATTATTCTAATTCGGACATTACAGGAGTTTCAAATATATGTAAATGAGGAATATCAGAGACAAAAATTGGTGTATGGAAAAAAAAGTTAGGTAGGTCTCCAGAAATACCTGAAGATTTAGAAGAGGAGGATCCTTGTAAATCTTTTCCCTTCGTCATGATTTTTTTTGGATCAAGTTCATATGTAGCCAGAGGTGACTATGGGTTATCCTTCATGTCTCTTATCTTGGGAGCCACGATTGAAATTTGGAGTCGGAAATTGCACTATTGCAGTCGTTCTATTTGCTAATTTTTATACACCAAAAAAATCAGTAGTTTCCTTGTTATACAACTTAGGGAAAGATCTTGAATTCACCTACTCAGAAACTATGCCAAAAATGTTAGCACTAGAAGTCTCACCTACAACATTTTACATGTGAGCCTAATATGCATCAGAAACTTTGTAGGTTTTTTAAAAATAATAATGGTTTCAATGTGTAGCAAATTGGTGAGGCACTATGTTTAGAATATCAACACAGAACCTCCATGAAATGCACACTAGAAAGAAAGGCTTGAATAGCCTCATATTAGTGTTTAAAAATATTAAATGGGAAGATCGGAGACTTAGTAGGAAATATGAAATACATGCATCATGTTACAAACGGTAGTTTCAAAACACATATAGCATAAATCTAATTGAATAAGAACCTCCTAATCAACAAGAGAGAACTTTGATAATACTTGCATCAATTGCAAACAACAAAAAATTTATTGTAGTAAGGAAGAATCATAAGGATGAATCCTTCATCAATAACTATAAACAAAGTGAGATATAAATACATATTTTCCATTAAGATACGAAACTAATCATTTACTATTAAATATTCTTGAATTCGATACATACAGTCTAGAAACTCTGTTACAATTAAAAAATAAAGATAATAGTATCACTATCTAACCATTTGAACCCTGTCATAGAGTTACAATACATATTAAATAGAAAAACATCCAAAAATATCTCTAGAACCCACCACCTATATTCTGCATAGGATCATGTTCCTAAGATAGGCGTCGCACTAGGTGCACAACAAAAATCTAACAAGAATTCTATATTTTAGGAAAATCTTGAAAGCATTGAATGCAATTACTGGAAACTTGTTGCATGTGGCTTAATTGAAGGTAAATCCATGAGGAAAGTGGCCCTTTATGTTCAAATGATTCTTGAGGATCCTATTAGGACTCCATCCGAAATTTTGCAGTCTTCATCATCTCAAAAATTATTATGAAAACAAGTTCGCAACACCTACACTACAAACTGTCCCAAAACTACTTGTTCCCAACACCTTTGACAACACACGTTGAGAACTTTCCTATAGGAGCATTTTTACATTCAAAATTGATTTCAACTATTAAAAATCGCACAAAAATATAGGAAACCTTTTTTACAACATGCTACAATCTTCTGAAACATGAAGTAACCTTTTCAAAAGTCATATGAATATGGTAAAAATAGTATAAGAGAAAAATCATTTCTCAGGGTCATAAGTCTGTGTATAAAATAAACCATGGAAAAAAGTAGGTGTTGATGTACAAATGATGTCTTGTCTTAATCTTTTCATGGTGCTTCCTCTAGTATCCACATGAGTTAACATATCCAAATTTATTTTTTCTATCTTTTGCTTGAATGGTTGCAATTCTACTTTCAACCTCCTGATTTCAACTTGGAAAGATCTTTTTTTCCTATACATATTCTTCATCTTCCTATGCAGAGGTAAGGATCTCTTAGCCATATATATTTCTTTATCGGTAATTTCTTCATACAAATCTAAAGTGTTTTTTAGCTTGATTTGAGCCTCTAGGTTTTCCTCCTTCAATTTTTCATTTTCAGCTCTTATATATTTAAGTTTCCTCCTAAGTCTTTTGAAAGTAGGATTTCTTTCATAATAAGGGGAGCTGATCTCAATAATTCCTATTGGCTACTTAGAAGGCTGAGTTTTCTCCATTTTTTGAGATAAGGTTTTTGATGTACCCTCTTCCATGGTAATATGTTGCTTAGCTATTGATATGGTGAAAGGTATTCTAGGCTTGATCATTTCTACAAAAATAGGTGGGGAAAATAAGAGATTATTAGCATTGAAACTTATTACTTTACTATAATGTCTCTATAGGTGTAGGAATTTCCACATGAGAAGCTTCTCTATTCAAAAGGTTTTTAGGGACCACCTTAAACTATTCTATCAGTATAATGAATGGATTTATCCCTTCTGATCATCTTCCTCTTTTTACTTGACTCTGAGTGCACAGTATTATTATCATGAGTAGGTGTTTGTCTTTTTTACTATGGTGTGTGGGAAACATTTGGATGAATTCCTGATGTAGCTAGGAAAACATTCCAATGAGTATTGGTTTTCTTCAACTCTTCCAATACTATCATCTTGATTAAACCAGAGTGAAAAACATTGGTATCCATCTACTTGGATTTAGATTGGACCCTATATAACATCTTTTCAATACTCCTGAAAAGACAAAATGGGAGGTTCGGGGACTCTTTCCCAGTAAAGTGTAGTAGTAATATAATATGGTATTGATAAATCATATTGAACCTCCCTTCACAAGTGAAATACCTCTGAATAACTCTAATAATTTTGTCAAAATACTCCAACATATGACTTATTGGAACTCCCTTGGATAGGTTGTCTCCTTTATATTCATGTTTAATGAATTCCCTGGAAAATGTAGAATTCAAAGACATGGATTTAAACCATTTTTCACCATAAGTAGGTATCTATGTGGTTGTAGAAATAGATTACTCTGAGACTTAAAAATCCAATGAAACCATCTTAGTATTTGTTCCACTAAAATTGAGAGAAATTTTTTTAGCAACCTCAAGATGTCCTCTTTGCATTTTCTCATGAAAAACTAGGCAACCCACTCTCTGAAATGCTTCCTTAAAAAATGGTTTATAATTTATCAGTTGCAAGTCATGGGGCTCAACCTTGAAAATCTATACCCATTTATGAACCTTATTACCTTGCTAACTGTCCATGATATTTATTTGAAAACCCTCTACTCTCTTATAAAAATTGTTAGGAAATGTATGATGAAAGTAGGGAAATAAAGGGTTTTTTATTTGAAAGTTGCACAATTTAGGATTTAATGAATGAAGTATTCATGTTCAAAAATAGTGTGAGAATCAAAGGAATGGAAGTAAGATATGAGGGGAAAGAAAAAAATCCTAAACTGGATGAGGCTGCAATCAGAAAAAACATTCATGGAAATTATGTGTAAAATAGAGGATTCACAACGCAATACTTCAATTTTCATTGCATAGTCAAGTTTGCATCGCACAATCGAGTTTGCGGCACACAATTTTAGAACAGATTTTAATGAAAGAGGCTTGAAAAATTCCCAAGTATGAAAATGAAAATGAATTTTAAAATATAAAACCTCAGACTTGAGTGAAAGCATAGTTAGTGAGGGTTTTGTCAGGTGAGAAAACAAAGGGTCTGCGATGCCTTCAATGCATATAATTTGTAGCACTAATAAGAAAATCCAATGGATAAGGTCATGTCTACAAGAAATGGCTTCCAATTGATCTTATTGGTATTAAGAAAGAAACTTTGATATGCAAGGTTTAAGATACAAATACTATAGGTTTTTGACCAGTCCAATAGGTTTGTAGTGCACATTCTATGAAATAGTTTGTAGCACAAGGAAAAATCATAGTGACCAGAGTCCAATCTAATAAACCTTTAAACATCAAAATAGATGTTAAACGGGGTACCTTCTATATCTGAATTGTCAATTGTTGTCTCATGAGTTAGACTGGTTGTTTCATAGAAGCCTTTAATCCACCCTCATCTGCTACTAGCAATTCACATCGCCATAATTCAAACCAATCACAAAACGCTATATTCAAATTGACAAAACTTCCTCTTGAAACCGATTGGAATACCATGATGAATAAATGACACTAAAAAAAATAAGATACTCCTTTCCATGTTTCCAAAACATAATTATATGTGATTAGTGGATGAGGTACTTTCTTGATTCATTGTGAACTTTCAAGTGAGCTTGCAGCAGGTCAACTTGACACATGATTTGACCCTCAACTGGTTAAATATGACATAAGGAACATGTGTACACCCCTTTTCAGACAAGTCACTTGATAATGATGAGTTTTAAAACCAAAGGTGTAACCAACACTTACCCGTATTTCTCTAATGATGTTGAACACTATCATAACACCAAGACTCTAACCTGGACTAAGGTAAGATTTATTTACTCATGAAAGAATAAAAAATAATTTATTGACATAAGACATGACCCAAAATCGAAAATAGAAAGACCTTATGACTCAAACCTAGAAACTTAAAAATGAATTGACCGCTATACATGCTATGTGCTAACAAAACCATAATGACCCACAACTGCAATAGGGACTAGAAATATCACTCTTTATACAAATGATCACTAGAAGGAACTAATCAGAGACAATTAGAATTGGTGGAGTTATAATCATGTATTTTATATTGAGGGAGGTTTCTATGAAAAATGCATCGGCCTATTAAAAGAAAAGGAGGTCAATATTTGGAATTCCATTAAACATGGAGTGGGTAATTATCATGACTCAAAATTACCATTCTACTCTTAAAATTCAAAATGGATTCAAATTTATCTTCATTGTATCGGATTCGTAATATAACATTATTCTGACAATTTTAGAAAAGGTAGTATTTGATGAACATACAAGAGAATTCGATTCTTATGATAAATATGTGACCGAAAAGTACATGTCTTATGCTATGGAAATTTTTTGTAGATCGAGTAAAAGTTGTGTTTCATGCTATCTCTATCATTCAAAATAAAAAACAAATCATAAAGAAAAAAATGGTATCATCGTAGAGATTTGACTTGATCCAAAATCAAACTATCATATTTTAGTTAACCCTAACCCTAATAAATTGGATTGTGGAAGAAGATATTGAGAGGTTATTTCCATCCCTTGTTTTGTATGATCCAAGGTGAAAAAAATGGAGAATATGTCATATAGGATGCAAAGGAGTTAAATTCATTCAATCAATTAATATGAAGGATCAAAGATAATTCATCCAACAAGAACCCTACATAGTAACCCAAATAAATAATCAACTATGCACTACAAGTCTAACTTGATCGATGATGGAAAAGAACTAGGTACGTAGTAACCCAATCGTTAATGAACTAATTGGTGTAACTTGTCATTAAAAACCCCATGCATGGAACACATGGGTTTGTCGGCAAGAACATGCACACATTCCTAATGTGCCCATTTTTTAAGGACCGTGAGCATGTTTTGTGCTCATTTTCATATCCCTCCTCACAAATTTACTTCATTGAGAAACCAAAAGGGACAAGAAAAGAAGGAGAAAATCCTAGGTTATTGCAACGGTATCCATCACAGGAAATGTATGGTTGATTTTTTGTCACTTCCTTTCTTTGTTTTGCAAAAGTAAAAGTAAAAACTAGTCATAGGTTATGGATGTAAATACAAATGGAATTGAAAAATTATTAGCAAGGTTCAATTAATACACATAATTAAAAATTGAATATAAATCTCTCAACAATTCACCAATCTTTTATAGGTTTTTTTCAAGTTCATTGTAAAGATAACACATAGTTTTTCATTGTTTTACACAAAATTATATTAATGATTTTGTTGAGATAAAATAACATTTTCTTTTGTAATACCTTAGTCATAAGTCAACTTATTAAATTTCCTTATTAATCTACAACGTACATTACAAAATGGAACCTGATGACCATGTAAACTACCCACCAACAAACCAAGGAGAGTAAAACCCCAACCCACCACAACCACCTAATCTAAACACCAAAATTGATGAGGGTTTGGATACAATAAGAACACTTGTATATAAACTAATGGGCACCAGATAATTGCACATATTTTCCTTGGCTACTTATTTGGACGTCATTGTGAGATCCATTACAAGTGACCGAGGGGAATTGAGTTATATTTCTGAGTATAGGGAAAGAATGTTTTAGTACTACAGGACTGGATTGGATAGAAACCAATTTATAGACATGAATATATAAACACAAAAATTATTTTTTATCTTTAGGGGTCCTTGAAATGGACAAGAACTACCTTTGAACAAAAAAATTCCTTTGTATTGACTGATGTATCCAAATTCCACAGATTGGTCAAAAATGGATGGATAGGTGGTATATGGATTTTGATAAACCTTCCTGCAATAATAGGGAGGTGTCATCATATTTTTTGAGAAACTTATGGGTGGAATTTATTTTTGGTCATTGTGTCAACTACTTTGACATGGGTGGGTTTTTTTCAGTGGGTTGAGGGTCTGCACATGACTGAGAGCATGCGATATGTGATCCCATGTTATTTCCTCATCCCCCTAGGAAAAGACCTAGCCCCCCTTCCCAAAATATTCCTTTTGTAAAGAGATTGTAGTAGGTACAAAAATCTATCTCATTATTGACCTAGAGCCTAGTGTAACATCATAGCTTCATTGCACTATCCCAATAGAAAGTCACTATCGATGACATTGATAGAGGGGTCGGAGCTTCACCCTTCACAAACGAGTTTAGTGAGGAAAGCGAACATGGAAATATTAGCCATCCATGTGATCCTAACACATTCTAAAGTTGTGGGAAGATATTCTATAGGTATATGGATGCCAATGGACAATGTATCTTCATGGAGGATGTTAGTATCTTAACCACCACTATGTTCTTAATTGTTATATATTTGTTTTTTATTTTTTGTATTTATATTCATATTTTATTGTATGTTGTTTTGCAGTTGTTACTTCTATGTAGCAGGCCCTCTATTCCCATGGATGCTTCAGTTTTTATCTCCACCATTGATGTAGTAAGCCTTCTCATTTGGTGTACCCCATACATAGGTATGTGTAACACTTGATAAATTCACCATAGTAATTTTTTTATTTTATGGAATCCTCAATTTTTTTATGTTCTTTTGTTTCTACAGGATGCGGGATCAAGCAATGTCGGGGAATGTCCATCTGGAATGGAAAAGTCACATGCATCACATGTATCATGTGTAGAGTTAAATATCATTTAAATCTATAATTTCTTTTGTTTATGTTTTTGAATTTTACTATTTGGTACTAATAGTTGAATATTATTAAAATGTGTGCAGGTTGTAGACATATTCACCAGTTATAGTACTATTTCACTCTCTCGACACTTGGGTTCTTCTTCTGGTTTAGCTTACTCCAAGCCAAGTGATCTCTCATCACATGTACAACCTGTAGGGATCCATCACAACTCACACATAATGTTTTTTTTATTCCATGCATTATCAGTGGAATCACTTGCATGCAACTATTGGACATGCAGTTTTGGATATAATTTTGATAAAAATCCTAAGTATAGAATATGTGTAAAAAATAAGAAGGGAGACTAGGGAGTGTGCAGTTGAGGTACATCTCAGAGTATGAAACATAGTAAGAGGAATAAAGAAGAAAAATAAAGCATAGAAATAAAATATAGAAATAAAGCATAGGAATAAAGAAGGGAATAAAACAAGAGAAAAAAGTGAGCAAAAATGAAGGATGACATCTTGATGTGCTAAAGATAGAAGGACACACAAAAGTGGGAATAACAACAGTCAAAGTGAAAAAGTAGCATGTAGATGGAAAATAAGGCGACAGTAATCTGAACAACAAGTTAACTTGAGCTATCATGTATTTTCATAGGGTTTTGGGATGAACGAAATAGGGTTTTAAGCCCAAGAATTTAAATGTATAAATATGTAATGGGTTGGGAGAATAGGGGTTCCTCCATTTTGGTTCTTCCCAAGCAATATTGTGGAGTTTGTTCCAAGTTTTTGAGAGTTCCTATTACTAAGAAGAGTGAGAGGATATGTTGATAAAGGAAGAGTCTATGTTTGAACGCTAAGGAGATGATGCAGAGGGGGAGAAAGGTTTGCACTACAGAGAAACTAGGATAGGTAAAGGGAAATATAACCATGATGTACCTTTTTAAGAATAGTGCACAAGCCTAAAATTATTACCAAAAGTGTAATAAAGAAGCCATTGGTTGTTGACGTAACCCAGAGTTGGGTGAACCACGTTAATTATTGTGTTGAATGTCTTTGGTGTGATTGTTCATGGATTTTGTTTGGATGCATATTTAATTTAGATTTTCCTTTTGTGTAATCATTGTGCAATAGTTACAGTTGTTACAGTAAAGGGTTATGTTGTAATATGGAATATAATGGTAATATGATTATGAGTACATTAACTAGTTCATGAAGAACAAAAACAAAATTAAGTGCAGATAACTAATAAGTAAGACTGAATAGAATGGTCACCTCCCATTCGATCACTACTGTAGAAACCTGGTTCTTTATGTCCAAATAGATACCTCGGGTAAGACTTTATCTACATGCAGGTGATTCCAAAAGGGCTAGTCTCTAAAGGGTTTTGTTGGTCAAAGATAACTCAAACCTACAGTCTTGCAACTGAGTGTAGCGTTAATAAATGGTTCAGTTTCTGGGACCTAGAATTTGTGATTGAGCGAATTCTTGGGAGGAAAACATATTTATTAGAATGGTTGGAAAGGGAGGAACGAGATTTTTCTCGAAAAGAGAACATAAACCCTCATATGGGTGACAAGCAATGGATGGAAAGGTATGTGTATAGAGAACTGCATGAATTTTTCTTCGACGAATTTCTAATTATTGTAACTAAGTGGATAGAGATATTGGTCAAGAATAATGGAAGCTACCAAACTACAATGTCGAGGAATTGGAATCTAGATTTGGTAAGAAAATTGTTTTTTGTAAGTAATCCAACTAATCATGCAATTGATTTCTAGTTGGATAACATACTAGGAGATTACATTACATAGTTTGAAGTAGATTGTACCCAATAATATAGTGTTGCAGAAAAGGATTTTTCAAAGGTTCAAATGGAAGGTTCTTGAAATAATTGGGTACATGGATAAAGATGTTGTTGTGTGATAAGTGTGCGATGATGATGGAATCCAATTGCAAAATGGCTCAAGCACATAGGGGAACCATGGGATGACAAGAGGATAGTTTGAGAACATGAGGTAATGAAGGAATAAATGAATAAGGAAGGAAGGGAATGAGGATGAAAAGGACTGAAGAGGGTATACCAGAGGAAGAATATCAGTTTGGAGTATTACACAAAGGAAGGAAGTACAAGAGGTGAAATAATGGGGCTGTGAAAGGAGAGCCACACAGTGAGCCAGAGGGGAGATAACCTTGTGCAATAGTCGTAATTATGAAAACACCACATATAGGAGGAGAGGAAGAGGATTTATATTCTAGTCCTATAATATTGGATCCATTAATTCCTACTCAAACTAGGCCTTGTGTTGAATCCATGACCCCATTTGCATCACCACAATCAGAGATAACAATTGAGGATTTATCGAAAGCACTCATAGTTATCAAGGGAGGAAAGAGTAGTAACAATTAGAGTGAGGGAAGAAGTGTGCATAGTCAAAGTCAACCAAAATCACCAGAAGGAGGGACTATAAAAGAAACATGGCATGGGTAGAAAACACCCTCATACTACCTGAGTTCTAGGGAGTTGGGTCAGAGGACCCAGAGAAACATATGTTTGTGTGCAAGACGATTTGGGCCCCAAAGAATGTCCAAGATGAGGATGTGAAAATTACACAGTTAGAAAAAAAAATTAGAGGCCATGCATTAGTCTCGTACATGAATATGGAGAGTACCACCCCTATAGGACAACACATGATGTTGTTAGAGATAATATAAGCATTGTTAAAACAATTCAAGAAGCCAAATTCTGAGTCGAAGTACATCACAAACTTGAAGGAAACTAAACAGGTGAAAATTGAGTCAGTATGGGAATTCAATCAAATATTCAAGGACCTAATGGGTAGACTGAATTTCCAAATCCCTCATAAACAACATCAAGAATGGTTTATTCAAGTTGACTTCTACCACACATTCGTAGTCCATTGATTCAACAGAGGGTTGTGTTGCAACATGAGGCGTTGGAAATAGCAATGAAATTGGAATCATCCCTTGTAGGAGACAATGGAGGGATGGTAAAGGTTTAGATGTAGTTTCTTCCAATGATGATCCAACTGGAAGAACTCATTAAAGCTAATGAGAAACAAGAACAATTTTGGTTTACCAAGAGTAGGCCTAAAGGCCATCACAAGGATGAATGCCCAACATTCATGTAGTATTTTACAATTGGAGCATTGAATCCATTACTAGGAGGGGTATTGCAAGATATATAAGAAATGGGGACATCATCTAATTGAGTGTCCACTACTACAAAAGTATGAGAGCACGCCAAGGAACTTGTTTTGCAATTTTTTCAATTCATTCAGATATGAAGAAAAGGATTGTCGTGAATTTGATTTGATGAGGGAGCACACTTTAGATATGTATAGGATTCAGGAGGAGAATGTTGCGAAACAAGAAGGGGGTCCACAATATAATAATCAATGACTATTTAATCCAGGGACTAGAGGAAATTTTGGTAGAGGTCAAGGAAAAAGAAATGTTGGCAGAGGAGGAAGAGGACTGATAATATGTCACAATTATAACCAACCAGGACACTAATCTTGTGACTTCAAAATATGTGTTCAACATGCACATATTTTCGAGCACTGGACCTTTGGGAAAAATATTATACTCAACTAGTTGTGAAATGATAGACCAAAGGAAAACAAAACCAAAGTCCAGATTAGAATGTGCAAAAAATATTACTAGAAAAATGCAATGAAGGACCAAGAATAGCATTTGTTACATGCAAAGGAGATAGAACATGAGCTGATGTGATGAATGAAGGAAACTAGAATTAGAAATGGGTAAGTATTTTATCAATACCTATCCCAAACTTTGATACATATCAATAAATAGATGCATATCAGCAGGTGATAAAAGAGATAATTGGACATGGTTGGGGAGCATCAACATCAACTATTCCACCTGTCAATGGTTGCGTTGTTCCATACAAACCAACTGGGAAGTACTCAAAAATAATTCCCAAGAATTTGTGTAGATTTGATGAAATATGAAACCCTATGGAATACACTATATGAAATGATTGATCACTACACATACGGAACATAAAATATCATCACACAAAGGGTGGTGAATGTGGTACTGCGTATACAGAGGACCAATGGAGAATTTAGATTCAATGCACAAATTGAGGAATATGATGTGCATAATGTTATCTTGGACTTCGGGTTTGACGTGAAATTTTTTCCTAAGCAGACCTGGGATATGATAGGAAAAACCAAGCTAGTATGGTCTCTTGTTCAATTAAGGCTTGAAAATCAACACGAAATGGTATCAATTGGTCGATTGATGGGAGTACCTGTGAACATAGATGGGGTGCACAACGTGGAAGACTTTGAATTTATCGAGATCATGGATGAAATTCAACCATGTCCAACATTCATGGGACTAGAATGGGATTTTTATAACCAGATGATCATTAACCTGAAGAGGAGGGAGATGATATTTGAATTTGGATATTGGAAAGCGACTACAACATTGGACCCAATAGAAGAAAAGAGATACATAGAACCAGTAAGAGGGAATGACATTGACAAATTGTATAACATGACTACATGGATGGATGATTATGTAAATCCCACTACATATGGTTTTCTAATTTGGAGAAGTATCAATTCATGTGCATCATATTTGAAATAAGGTTTAGAGCATTGGAAACAGAGGATGCAATAGGTATCAACTAGATTATGTGTGTGCATAACTAGATCCTTGCACTTGATTGGAACAAAGTTATATGATCCACCCAGGTATGATGGATTGACTAATATAAGTTTGTTTGTAAATCCATTTGAATTTCAAGTACTCAAACAACAAATGTTGTTGGCACTATATGTTGTTCTAAAAGGGAATCCCCCTAGATGGTCGGTTGCACATAAAGGAGGAATGAAAGACTGGTCACAATGTAGAATACTAATGCAAGTAAGGTTTGGTACCGAGGTAGAAAATATTGCATAGAAGTATACATGAGAAAGTGATCTAGCAGGTCATGTTGAGTAGTTCACAACCTTATGGAGTTCAATACCAAAAACAAAATGGACATAGATATTTATACATACACTAGACACAATTCTAAAGAATTGGTATTTGGAATTGAAAATGCATAGAGAGACAACAAGATAGAAAGATTTGGCTTAGAGTTTCAAAGTCACATTTACATTTGAAAATGAATCTTCAGTAATAGATGTAGTGCTATAGGATATTTGAACCAATATCCTTTTAGAAGAAGGGCCAATGGAGGTGGTACTAGTCTTTGATGCACACAAAGATGCTATGACTGTCCATGAGTTATTGGATTGCTAAAATGTTGTTGAGGAAGAACAAGATGAAGAGGATCCCAAGAATGTGAAAATACCTGAAATGTAAGGAGAACTAGTAGTAGAAGGGTTAGAGATTGAATCTGTCACATACAAACAGTGATGCAGGAGCATTTCTCCAACTCAGCATAGCACCAGCCAACCAACACATCCAGGGCACATTCATGGAGGAGAAAGGTGTAACCCTCTCATTTTTTCAAAATTATGAAATCATATCCCATTTGAGGATTTGCGTTGTAAGGATTTTAATGCCAGGTCACACCTTTGTACAAGTAGGGGTTGAGGTTTCCTTTAATGGTTTCCTGCAGCTAAGTTTATGTAGGAGCATCGCTCCCAAGTCAGCCATGTTCCAGCCAGCTAGCCAACTCAGTGCACACATTCAATGAGGAAAGGCACAGCCCTTTCATGTTTTTGAATTTGAATGTGAAGGCATTTAATATTGTAAGGCTGTTAGAGCCAAAAGGTCGTGCCTATATGCAGGCTTTATATGTAGAGAGTCTTTAATGGTTGTAAGGTTGAGATCTAGCTCTGATCTGGACTAGACAACCCATTCAATGTAAATTTAAATATAATTGAATGAGAGTAGGTAGCTTGGAGGGAAGAGCTCAAAGAGTCCCCTCATGTAAAAGATATTTGGATCTTGTTTTGAGTAAGTGAAAGATAGAAAGAATTAGGAAGAGAAGAAAGGAGAGCCAAGACTCTGGTGCAGTCCGAGCTCAAACACATTGTAAAGAGGCATTTCATATTAATACAATCAGAGCAGTTTTTCCTGCATGCTATTTTGTGTATAATGAATGTCTTCATGTGTGTATTGATGATATGCTATAGATGTATTTTGGGCTTTCATTTACAGGCAAAAATGGGATCTTCCATCTGTTGAGTTCTTTGATTTTAGATTCAGGTTTCTTTATGGCTTCATACCAACAAGGTGTGATAGAACACTGCGGGTTCTGAGAGCCAGTGCATAGAGTGCATTTCCAATTCTGTGGAATTTGGACAAAGATGTGCTAGGAGGGCACACCAACTGAAATCATTGACTCAAGGGAAGATCTCAAGGTTGTTGAATACCTTGGAGGTGAGACTGTGCAGAAGAGGACACAGTAGAAGATAGGATCTCTGAGGAGTTATGTAGAGCTATGCCAAGAGGGTATTGAGCAGGTGCATAGAGTGCATAGAGGAACTTTGTTGAGTTCAGGAGGAAGATAGAACTACTGAGGGTTCTATAGAGCTCTTCCAAGAGGGCATTGATCATAGGCACAGAGTGTTGAGGAGGAACTCTACTATGAGTTCATAGAGAAACATAATCACTGAGGATTCTAGACACCCTGCCAGGTGGGCATTGAGTCAGTGTGCAAAGAGAGCACAAGAAAGAACTCTTTTGAGTTCTGGAACAGAAGAAGAGTCCAGGGAAGGATCTTCATAGGGTTGTTGAACACCCTGCAGAAGTTGCTTGAGCAAAAGAGTGCCAGGAGGGAATGAGATTCTCCATCTGGGGGAGAAGAAAAAAATAGATTAATTCCTTAGAAGTCGAAGATACAGGAAAATCTCAAAAGAGATAGTACCTTCATGCATGCAAAGACTCTATAAGGGGCACAAAATTCGAAGAATCCTTTGAGGATTTAAAGAGAGAAACTCATGAGGAGTAGTGCTTTCATGCACAGATCCATAACTGTGGAAGTCGCAGAGGCCAAGGAAATATTTGGAGAGTTTAGAATCCAAAAAGCTTAGGAGGGAAAACATCCTTAGAACGCAAGTAGGAGCCAAGTTTGTAGGCTTCACAGAGTTGAGACAAAGGAGAGGCCTTTGAGATGTTGAAAATCTTCTAAGGCAAGAAGACGAGCGCACAAGGGGGGAGCACAACTACCGTCAGATCCCACACAGATCGTCGACAGTCGTTGGATCTGGGAGAAGGTACATACGAGTTAATCTCGTATAAGAGTTGAGCATAGGCTCATCAAAGTCTTGAAACAATGAACGCATTGAGATTTCAGACATTCGAGATTTAGGATTTTGGGAATCTCGATGACAAGAGATTGAGACACTTAGGGTGGAAAACCCCGACATTGCATTTCGAAGATTTCAACATATCTGGAATTCGGCTACCGGATGGTGGAAGGAACAACATTTGTTGTGGAGGATTCATGAGATCGCGAACCCTTAAGTCTTGAAAAGGAGCACACATTGAGGTTACGAGGAAATACCCAAAAAGGAGGATCTCGACATTCCAGTTACTGGGGATGTGAAGGGAAAGAGTTTAGAACTCTTGACCCATAGAATCCTAAAAGAATCTGAGTTGTTGGATCAAGGGAGGCTTTGAGTCATTGATCTTGTTCAGAGGAGGAGAACCAGAGGGTTCAGGATTTCGGTACTTCGATTTCTTGGCTACCGGAAGTACGAGAGGACAACGAAGATTTATGTGCTGAGTGTCACAGAATTCTAAAATACGAATTCCCAAAAAGCGGAGAAGGAGCATTACCAAGTCACGAGGGAAAGAGATAGATTTCGGCATACTGGATATCGGGATTTCAGAAAGGATCAGGGTCATTGATTTGAGAGTGTATCACAGCCATTGATCCCAGTCAGGAGTGAAAGGACTATATCGGTATTTCGGATACCGGGAAGTCTAAGGAGGAGGGACTGGAGGAAACCTTGCATCGGGAAATCCCAAAACGCAAAAACCTGAAGTTGTTGAGGAATAGCATGGGACGCGGAGGATGGGTGTATTCATCGGCCTTTCAGAGTTCATAACTTTGAGAATTCCGAGGATATGAAAACCAATCATTTCGGCATCAGAAAACCCAAAATCGCGAAAGGAGGAGAAAGTCGGGAAATAGGCATTTCGACATTTCAAAAATTGGCTTTTCGAGAGTCTTGAAGACAGGAAGCCAGAAGCTTTGCGTCGATGAACCCCAAAGAGGATTGCGTTCATATGAGGGGAGGTCATATGAACTAAGAGTGTATCCCAGGGGGCTAACCATGACTAAATCTATTTCGACCATTGGCATTTCAGGGATCGGGGGATCGAGAAGGCAGAGGTTCTCAACATCAGGACCCATGAAGTCCTGAAACCCAAAATTCCATTTAGGGAAAAGGTCGCAGTTGTGTTGAGGCTGTGTGTAGGTGAAATCTCACGCCTGTTGCATGCTTGTGTAGGTTGAGTTTCATGAAGGACCTTTGGATCGAATGATGAGGTTCCAGTACGGAACAAAAGGAGTCATTTCGGCTCAATGGAATTTTAGAACGATCCTGTAGCAGAATTATGGCCCGAGGTTCAGGGATCTGAAACATCAAAGGTGGTATCATAGGTTAACTATGTTTGTATATTTTAGGCAGAGAGAGAAGGAAGGAAAATACTATGGTATACAACAAAGTGGCATCAGAGGCATCTTATAGAGATAGGCAAAAGGAAGGAAGACTGTTGAGATTTTGTGGTGATTGCTTGCAAGTTTGCAGCAATCAAAAGACAGTCAGGTGGATTGTAGGGAACGCTAGTGTTAGAAACATTTCTTGTATAGGGGTATTCTCCTCTCTGATTTTAGGCCTCTGGAGTAAACGCATAGAAGTGGGGTTTGAAAACTTGTCAGATGTGTTTTATTCAACGACCGTAGCCATAAGTGTCGAGCACAGCTCACAGAAGAAGTCCATTTTGGGCTTAAAATCAAGCGAGTGAGCAGTCTGATTTCAATGGAAAGGATCAATTGACGAAGTATATCGACGATCATCGAGTTTTTGGGGCTTTCAAGTTGCCCGGGATTTAGCACAAAGGATAGTGCCCATAGTTTATGGCAAGTCTGGGTCGTCCGATCCAATTGGTATAGGTGGCGGCCAGTCAGCGTATCGAGGATCGGTGTTTTGGGAGACAAGGAGCCTCCCATTCTTTACAGCTAAAATCGTCGATCAGCGAAACACTAAAAGCACCTTTGGAGCTGATCCGATGGTCTTAGCACCAGGTCACATCAAGTGAGCCTGTAAATGGGGGCAACCCCCTTTATAATAACGAATACTATCTTGGTCATTCATCTGAAGGACGCGCAGTGCACATCCATGTCATGTCGGCATTCAGGAGTTCAAGGGGTAAGTGCTCCTTTTTATTTCACTTCTCGACACCTTGAATCCAAAAATGATGAAAGAACCCATAATTAGGCCCATGGTTTTGGTGCCCAGTCACAGAGGAGCATGCCTTAAAGGAGGGGCGCTAATGTTTATCATTTGACAAGATGGGCCCCAAAGCACTGAGAGTGATCTTAGTCGTTCATCCTCGAGGAACGTGTGGAACTCAATTAGGTTCTTTGCCTTTTCTCCCATCATGACTTCGAAGCATAAGGAATAGCTCTCTCACAACCCTGAAACGCCAAAAGCACCTTTGAAGGTAGGTGTAGGGTCACAGCCCATGGTCACTCAAGAAAGTAGAAAGGACTATACAAAAGGGAGGCCAAAAGTGTCGAATTGAGTTTCATAGGGGGGGCACTGTGTTCTCTAGACACAGATTCGACGTGATCTAAATCCCAGTACCTACTGGGTATGAATGAAGAAGAGAGAGGGTGGTTGAAACCTCACCTCACTCATTAATTGCAAAGTATGGATGTTCCGGCTGAAAGTCTACCCAAGAGGGTCCTCTGTACTAGTTCTTTTCATGGAAGCCACACCGAGTCCTCGACTCGCCAAGGAGGTCTGCACACGCTAGCTCGGCTCTTAATCGCTCAGCTACTTCCCTTGCAGGAGCCATGCGCAGTTAAGGTGGTGTCTGATAAAGAATAGTCGCCCAAATTTGGCCGAGGGGACACCAAGTCTTGGGTGCACGATCGTCCAGAGTTTGCATGCGTAGACTGTCAAAAGACATGCAGATGCAATGTTTTTAATGCAGCATCTTGTTTTTGCTGCTATGGTTGTTTTTGAGTATATGTAGGCATTTTCTCCATTTTTGTAAGGATCGATGGTTGAGCAAGGCTCCCAGTGGTAAACTTTAATGAAGCACTATTTTTCTAGTTATGTCTGGACTCTTGAGACTTCTTGTCTTATGAATGTCAGTTTTTCTTTTGCGTCTTTGTTTACACTGTATTAGAATGGCTCAGAATTGGAGAATCCAGTCGAGTTGTAACTGTTATAGGATGATGTAGAGTTTGATCATTGTAACAGTTGCATTGCTTCTAATTGGTCCCAGTGATTTTCTTAGCACTGAACGACTTGGAATTAGAGAATCCAGTCAAGTCCCCCTTTCAGTTTCCCGAAGCTCTAAACTAGAGGATCTCGCATTCAGAGTTTTTCTTCTACAAATTACTGAAAGGCCTGTTGCCTGAGGTAGTTTGTCCACTCCTCTCACCAAGTCTTCAACCTGCTCATTTTCAAATCAACCCATTGACTGAAGTTAGATCAAGACCTCCTTTTTTCCTCACATGCCGGACCCAGTCCCTGAGTTTGAGTGATATCTTCCCGAGTCTATACCCATTTGATCACCCATTAAAACTATCGTGACATAAAAACTGATGGGTGTCGGGCTCTGGTCCTGCTGCAATCAAGGAGTGACTTCCGTCGCCAACATTTATGGCACCGTTGCCGGGGACGAAGTTCAATATTTTCCCTGGGAAGAACGACATTAAGCCTCTAATTTTGAAGGTGCATCCGACATCATATCCCTTAAAGATTGCTACTGTGCACTTGGGGACTCCACTGTAGCGACTCCATTGTTTCCACTTCACTATTTCAGCTGTAGCTATTGTTAGAACACCTAAAAGATAACCCAGAGGATCTTTCTCGAGAAGGTTTCAGCAGCTACTTTCTCAACTTGAGAAGCTACTTGGGGTAACGACAACATTAAGATCTGGACTTTGATGGTCAATAAGGACCAGGCATATTTGAAGCTGCGCATCTTTCACCTGGCGACTCCATGATTCGAGGATCGATTGGTGACTCCACTGGTTCAATATGGAGAAAATTTTGGCTCAAAGGTTTGCTTTCTGTGACTTTTCCCAGATAATTGGTTTTCCTAATGCACTTCTTGATAGAGACCAATGGGAAAATTTCCTCCCTGAATTTCATGCAACAAGTTGGGACGAACCTGCTGAGAATTTACTGGACTTCCATAAAGCTATTCACTGACACAATATCACGCATGAGGATGTCCAGATTAAGCTCTTTAGGTATTCATTGAAGGGAGATGTTCTTGAGTGGTGTCGATCTCTTCCCGCTGTGAGCATCCGCTCTTTAACATATTTTCATACAGCTTTCAATTCATTTTGTAAAGACTACTATCCAACTGATTGTTTGTTTGAAAACTATTGTGAGGAGTTTTCTTTGCTTCATGAAGCCTCTAGTGGCCCTGAAGACCATGTCCATGATAAATCCTTTACTGTGGCGTAAAGCATTTTCCATGGAAAAACATAGGTGTTGAATGATATTAATTGTGTTAGCCCTAGAACGGAAGCATCTGACATCATATCAGATGCCTCTATTCTTTTAGATGTTCATAACGATCAACATGCCTCTTGTGGAAATTGCGAGTTTATGGAGAAAATTTTGTCTATAGTAGATGGCTCACCTAGGTATCGGGTTGAAGCAGATGTTCCTAGCTTCCCTGCTTATGATGACAAAGACCTCCCCATTTTTAAAGAAGAGATGGTTGTGGAGGAGTATTTTTCTCTTTTCCTTCAAGGGGTTTCACATGATATATTCTTACCTGGGATTAAAGAGAAAAAAATTATGTATGAATAGCCAGAAGCAATAGATACCACTGTCCTTGAAACATATATTTTTTACGGGATCAGTATTTTGGAGAAGGAATATAGAAATGAAGGTCATCCCCTTTTTGATGAATATTATAGTGATGATGAGAAACAAACTTATCCTACATTTGATCACTATGAAGACGCTGCCCGACATGACAGCAAGCAGAGCCATCCCATGGTCCCTATTTATGATGAATATGAATCTGACCTGGGGGAGAGCCAACTAGAAGAGGAGAAAGAACCAAAGGAGAAGGATATTTCCTATCCAGAACCAGTCAACGAGTAGCTACCTCCTGATAGCAATGAGCCTACGTCAGTTGTACACCAACCTGTGCTTATTAGAGATATTTAGCCACATGTGAACAACTGTGTAGAAGAGGAGGTTGTTTGTCGCCCATTTTCTGGAATTCGCCACTCATTCTATGACCACGTCAGCAAGTACATGGAGTGGCATTTCCTCTATTCCTTAGAGCCTCCCACCTTCATCTTCAGGGAAACCCTTAAAGATGAATCAAAGGATGTAACCATTCTGATCTCCTAGTTACATCGTCTGTTATCCATCATCGACAGAAAGAAGGAGCTTCTATTCAGAAAGTTGCTTGAATGGCTATGGTGGAAATTTGCTTTCACCTAGCCCCATGTAAAGGATTCTGATAGTTTAGGACTGTACCTAAATAAGCTCTTTTGAGAATGTATCTTGTTTTGTTTTACTTCTACTTTTCGGCCTGTATTTTCAGCAGGGGGTGTTTTGAGCTTGACTCCATAGCCCAACAACAAGGCACTGAAACTGCAAAATGAGTTCTTAGAGCATCACAGGAAGGACTCTATCCCCCATGGGGCCTAATGTTAGCAACATTTCTTGTATAGGGGTATTCTCCTCTCTAATTTTAGGCCTCTGGTGTAAACGCATAGAAGTGGGGTTTGAAAACCGGTCAGATGTGTTTCATTCAAGGGCCGCAGCCATAAGCGTCCAGCATAGCTCACAGAAGAAGTCCATTTTGGGCTTAAAATCAAGCGAGCGAGCAATCTGCTTTTAACAGCAATGATCAATTGACGAAGCAGATCGATGGTCATCAGGTTTTCGGGGCTGCCAAGTTGCCTGGGATTTAGCACGAAGGGTAGCACCCATAGTTCAAGGCAAGTCTGGGTTGTTTGATCCAATTGGGATAGGTGGCGGCCAGTCGACGTATCGAGGATCACTGTTTCGAGAGACAAGGAGCCTCCCATTATTTACGGCTGAAATCATCGATCAGTGAAATGTTGAAAGCACCTTTGGAGTCGAGCCCATGGTCTTAGCACTAGGTCACATCAAGAGAGCCTGTAAGTGGGGGCAGCCCCCTTTATAATAACAAATACTATCTAGGTCGTTCATCTGAAGGATGCACGGTGCACATCTGTGTCACATCGGCATTTGGGAGTTTGAGGGGTAAGCGCTCCTTGTCATTTCACTTCTTGAAACCTCGAATCCCGAAACGACGAAAGTGCCCAGAATTAGGCCCATGGTTTTTGCGCCCGGTCACATAGGAGCAGGCCTTAAAGGAGGGGTGCTAATGTTTATCATTTGACAATATGGGCCCCAAAGTGCCAAGAGTGATCTTAGTCATTCATCCTGGAGGAACATGTGGCAAACGATTAGGTTCTCCACCTTTTCTCCCATCACAACTTCAAAGCATAAGGAACAACTCTCTCACAACCCCAAAATGCCGAAAGCACCTTTGAAGGTAGGTGTAGGGTCACGGCCCGTGGTCACTCGAGAAAGTAGAAAGGGTTGTACAAAAGAGAGGCCAAAAGCACCAAATTGAGTTTCGTAGGGGGGGCACTATGTTCTCCAGATGTCGATTTGATGTGATCAAAATCCCAGTACCTATTGGGTATGAATGAAGAAGAGAGAGGGTGGTTGAAACCTCACCTCACTCATTAATTGCAAAGTATGGATGTTCCAGCTGAAAGTCTACCTGAGAAGGTCCTCTGTACTAGTTCTTTTCATGGATGCCACGCTGAGTCCTCGACTCGCCAAGGAGGTCTGCACACGCTATCTTGGCTCTTAATGGCTCAACTACTTCCCTTGCAGGAGCCATGTGCAGTTAAGGTGGCATCTGACAAAGAATAGTCATCCGAATTTGGCCGAGGGGACACCATGTCTTGGGTGCACGATCGGCCAGAGTCTGCATTTGCAGATTGTCAGAAGACATGCAGACGCAATGTTTTTAATCCAGTGTCTTGTTTTTGCTGTTGTGGTTGTTTTTGAGTATATGTAGGTGCTTTTTCCATTTTTCTAAGGATCGATGGTTGAGCAAGGCTCCTGGTGGTAAACTTTAATGAAGCACTATTTTTCTGGTTATGTCTGTACTCTTGAGACTTCTTGTCTTATGAATGTCAGTTTTTATTTCGCGTCTTTGTTTACACTATATTAGAACGACTTGGAATTGGAGAATCTAGTCGAGTTGTAATTGTTATAGGATGATGTAGAGTTTGATCACTATAACATTTGCATTGTTTCTAATCAGTCCCTGTGATTTTCTTATCACTGAATGACTTGGAATAGGAGAATCCAGTCAAGTCCCCCATTTTAGTTTCCTGAAGCTTTGAACTAGAGGATCTATCATTCATAGTTTTTCTTCTACAAATTACTGAAAGGCCTATTTCCTAAGGTAGTTTGTCCACTCCTCTCACCAAGTATTCAACCTGCTCATTTTCAAATCAACCCACTGACTGAAGTTAGATCAAGACCTCCTTTGTTCCTCTCATGCCGGACCCAGTCCCTGAGTTTGAGTGATGTCTTCCCGAGTCTCTACCCATTTGATCCCCCATTAAAACTATAGTGACATAAAAACTAATGGGCATCGGGCTCTTCTCCTGCTGCAATCAAGGAGTGACTTCCGTCGCCAACATTTCTGGCATCGTTTTCGGGGACGAAGTTGAATATTTTCCCTGGGTAGAACGACATTGAGCCTCTGATTCTGAAGGTGCATCAGACATCAAATCCCTTAAAGATTTCTACTATGCACTTGGGGACTCCACTGTGGCGACTCCATTGTTTCCACTTCATTGTTTCAGTTGTAGCTATTGTTATCACCCCTAAAAGATAACCCAGAGGAGCTTTCTCGAGAAGGTTTTAGTGGCTGCTTTCTCAGCTTGAGAAGCTTCCTGGGGTAACAACAACGTTAATATGTGGCCTTTGATGGTAAACAAGGACCAGGCATATTTGAATATGCACATCTTTCACCTGGCGACTCCATGATTCGAGGATCGATTGGTGACTCCACTGGTTTGATATGGAGAAAATTTTGGCTCAAAGGTTTTCTTTCTGTGAATTTTCCAAGATAGTTGGTTTTCCGAATGCACTTCCTGATAGAGACCAATGGGAAAATTTCCTCCCTGAATTTCATGCAACAAGTTGGGAGGAACTAGTTGAGCATTTACTGGACTTCCATAAAGCTATTCACCGACACAGTATCATGCATGAGGATGTCCGGATTAATCTCTTCAGGTATTCATTGAAGGGAGTTGCTCTTGAGTGGTGTCGATCTCTTCCCGCTGCGAGCATCTGCTCTTTAACAGGTTTTCATACAACTTTCAATTCATTTTGTAAAGACTACTATCCAGCTAATTGTTTGTTTGAAAACTGTTGTGAGGAGTTTTCTTTTCTTCATGAAGCCTCTCCTGGCCCTGAAGACCATGTCCATGATAAAGCCTTTACTGTGGAGGAAAGAATTTTCCATGAAAAAAAATAGGTGTTGAATGATATTAATTGTGTTATCCCTAGAACGGAAGCATCTGACATCATATCAGATGCCTCTATTCTTTTAGATGTTCATAACGATCAACATGCATGTTGTGGAAATTGCGAGTTTATGGAGAAAATGTGGTCTATAGTAGATGGTTCACCTGGGTATCGGGTTGAAGCAGATGTTCCTAGCTGCCCTACTTATGACAGCGAAGACCTCCCCATTTTTAAAGAAGAGATGGTTGTGGAGGAGGGTTTTTCTCTTTTCCTTCAAGGGGTTTCTCACGATATATTCTTACTTGGGATTAAAGAGAAAAAAATTATGTATAAACAGCCAGAAGCAACAGATACCACTGTCCCTGAAACAGATATTTTTGATGGGATTAGTATTCTGGAGAAGGAATATAGAAATGAAGGTCAGCCCCTTTTTGATGAATATTATAGCGATGATGAGAAACAAGCTTATCCTACATTTGATCACTATGAAGACGCTTCCCGACATGATAGCAAACAGAGCCATCCCATGGTCCCTATTTATGATGAATACAAATCTGACCTTTGGGAGAGCCAACTAGAAGAGGAGAAAGAACCAGAGGAGTAGGATATTTCATGTCCAGAGCAAGTCAGCGAGCAACCACCTCCTGAGAGTAATGAGCCTATGTCAGTTGTACACCAACCTATGCTTATTAGAGATATTCAGCCACATGTGAACAACTGTGTAGCAGAGGAGGCTGTCTGTCACCCATTTTCTGGAATTCGCCACTCGTTCTATGACCACGTCAGCAAGTACATGGAGTGGCATTTCCTCTATGCCTTAGAGCCGCCCACCTTCATCTTCACGGTAACCCTTGAAGATGAATCAAAGGATGTAACCATTCTGATCTCCTGGTTACATCGTATATTATCCATCAATGACAGAAAGAAGGAGCTTCTGTTTAGGAAGCTGCTTGAACGGCTATGGTGGAAATTTTCTTTCACCTAGCCCCATGTAAAGGATTCTGATAGTTTAGGATTGTACATAAATAATCTCTTTTGAGCATGTATCTTGTTTTGTTTTACTTTTACTTTTTGGCCTATATTTTCAACAGGGGGTGTTTTGATCTTGACTCCATAGCCCAACAGCAAGGCACTGAAATTGCAAAATGAGTTCTTAGAGCATCACAGGGACGACTCTATCCCCCATGGAGCCTAATTTTAGCAACATTTCTTGTATAGGGGTATTCTACTCTCTAATTTTAGGCCTCTGGTGTAAAAACATAGAAGTGGGGTTTGAAAACCAATCGAATGCTTTTTATTCAAGGGCGGCAGCCATAAGCATCGAGCACAACTCACAGAAGAAGTCCATTTTGGGCATAAAATCAAGCGAGTGAGCAGTCTAATTTTAACAGCAAGGATTAATTAATGAAGCAGATCGACGGTCATCAGGTTTTCGGGGTTGTCAAGTTGCCCGGGATTTAGAACGAAAGGTAGCACCCATAGTTCAGGGAATTTTTGGGTCATCTGATCCAATTGGGATAGGTGGCGGCCAGTCGGCATATCAGGGATCGGTGTTTTGGGAGACAAGGAGCCTCCCATTATTTACAGCTGAAATCATCGATCAGTGAAATGCTAAACGCACCTTTGGAGCCGAGCCCATGGTCTTAGCACCAGGTCACATCAAGCGAGCCTGTAAATGGGGGAAGCCACCTTTATAATAACGAATACTATCTTGGCCATTCATCTGAAGGATACACGGTGTGCATTTGTGTCACATCGACATTCAGGAGTTCGAGGGGTAAGCGCTCCTTGTCATTTCACTTCTCAAAACCTCGAATCCCAAAATGACGAAAGCGCCCAAAATTAGGCCCATGGTTTTGGCGCCCAGTCACAGAGGAGAAGGCCTTAAAGGAGGGGCGCTAATGTTTATGATTTGACAAGACAGGCCCCAAAGTACTGAGAATGATCTTAGCCATTCATCCTGGAGGAACATGTGGCACGCGATTAGGTTCTCCGCCTTTTCGCCCATCACGACTTCGAAGCATAAGGATAACTCTCTCACAACCCCGAAATGTCGAAATCACCTTTGAAGGTAGGCGTAGGGTCATGGCTCGTGGTCACTCAAGAAAGTAGAAAGGGTTGTACAAAAGGGAGGCCAAAAGCGTCGAATTGATTTTCAGAGGGGGGGAATTGTGTTCTCCAGACGCTGATTCGACATGATCTAAATCTCGGTACCTGCTGGGTATGAATGAAGGAGAGAGAGGGTGGTTGAAACCTCACCTCATTCATTAATTGCAAAGTATGGATGTTCCGGCTGAAATTCTACCCGAGAAGGTCCTTTGTACTGGTTTTTTTCATGGAAGCTGCGCCGAGTCCTCGACTCACCAAGGAGGTCTGCACATGCTAGCTTGGCTATTAATGGCTCAACTACTTCACTTGCATGAGCCATGCGCAGTTAAGGTGGCGTTTGACAAAGAATAGTCGTCCGAATTTGGCCGAGGGGACACCAAGTCTTGGGTGCACGATCGGCTAGAGTCTTCATGCGCAGACTATTAGAAGACATGTAGACACAATGTTTTTAATGTAACATCTTGTTTTTGCTGTTGTGGTTGTTTTTGAGTATATGTAGGCATTTTCACCATTCTTGTAAAGATCGATGGTTGAGCAAGGCTCCCGGTGGTAAAATTTAATTAAGCACTGTTTTTCTGGTTATGTCTGGACTCTTGAGACTTCTTGTCTTATGAATGTCAATTTTTCTTTCGCGTCTTTGTTTACATTGTATTATAACGGCTCGGAATTGGAGAATCTAGTCAAGTTGTAAATGTTATAGGATGATGTAGTGTTTGATCACTGTAACAGTTGCATTGTTTCTAATCGGTCCCTGTGATTTTCTTAGCACTGAACGACTTGGAGTTGGAGAATCCAGTCAAGTCCCCCCTTTCATTTTCCCAAAGCTCTGAACTAGAGGATCTCGCATTCAGAGTTTTTCTTCTACAAATTACTAAAAGGCCTATTGCCTGAGGTAGTTTTTCCACTCCTCTCACCAAGTCTTCAACTGAATCATTTTCAAATCAACCCACTGACTAAAGTTAGATCAACACCTCCTTTGTTCCTCACCTACCAGACCCAGTCCCTGAGTTTGAGTGATATCTTCCCGAGTCTCTACCCATTTGATCACCCATTAAAACTATCATGACATCAAAACTGATGGGCATCGGGCTCTGCTCCTACTGCAATCAAGGAGTGACTTCCATCGCCAACAGATAGAATCACTCAGAGTTGCAGACTGACAGTAGAAGATCTGTCAAGAGGACAGATAGATTGTGGGCATAATGGATATTGAAGGTCATGTACATAGTGGAAAGAAGATCCATCAACAACAGGAGAACATTGCAAGGGATAAATGACTTGCTGAGATCAGGGAAAGGATGGATGATCTTGCATTGTGGGTGCAACAGGATACAAAGTCGAGATGGGTATATGAATGGCCCATGAAGATGAAGATAAAGTGGCCACTTCAGGAATTGGTGGTCAAAAGATAGTAGAGGATGTTAAAGGGATGGTTGAGGCATACTGAAAACCTCAATGGACCAGAAGATGAGATGGTTTAGGTATGTGAACCAGAGGCTGGGATAAACCTTAGTAGTGAGGATGACATGGGATCAGCTGAAGATCTCAAAGACTGCCAAGAGGGAAGAACAAAAATTCCCAATTGCCAAGAGGGAAATGAGATGAGATCACTGCGGGATCTCGTAGACTGTCAAGAGGATATCTGGGGAATTTCACATTGCCAGGAGGGCAATGAGATGAGATCATGGTGGGATCTCATAGATTGTCAAGAGGACAGCCCGGGAATTTCACATTGCCGGGAGGGCAATGAGATGAGATCATTGCAGGATCTCATAGACTTCCAGGAGGGCAGCAAATAAATCCCATATTGCCAGGAGGAAAAGGGAAAGAAAATGAGCTCAGAGATGAGTTCACATCAGCAAGGACAAATGACAGAGAAGGAGGATCTGAATTGTTCTCTGATCATTGGAGGAATTCAAATATTCCTGCCACATCGCCCAGGGGACACAAAAGTTTGTGTTACTGAAGAAGTAGCAAAAAAAAGAGAAGGACAACCATCTTTGACTGTCAAAGAGAAAGGGGAGCAGCCATTGATGACTTCCCAAGTAGAAGAACGAAATGAGCATTCAGAGGAATGGCTCAAATTTTTCATCCAGGAAGCTAAAACAGAGACGACTGAAGCATTGGAGCTTGCAGTAGAATAAGAAGAAAATATAGATAGCATGAGCTTTGTTGATCTGTACCAAGAATTTTAATCCCTAGAGAGAAGGTTGATGGTGTAGAGCATGCAAATCCAACAGATGAGGTTGGAAACCGATGAAGAAGATTTCCAGGATGAGGAGCAACTGGAAGAAGTTGGAGACATACCAGCAAGAGGAATGGTAGCAACAACACTGTCAGAGATGATGGTTGAACAACAGGTCAATCAAGAGGGGACTAAAAAAGAATCTACAGTAGCATGGACACTTAGTGCCACACAGGGAGAGATCACAGTCAAACTGTTATATGAAGAGGCTGAGAAACAACTCAGTAATGAGATTGCAGAAGAGAAATATGCAACAGGGTGGCAAGTTAAGGCCACAAGAGATGGCATGGGAGATCATGGTGATCTACCCATTTACAGAAATAATTTGCAGCAGAGCAGACTGCATGAATAGAGCCAACCATTACAGCAGCTGGACGAGGTGATCGATGAGATCAGGGGGCTGATGATCATATCATAAGATACTTCCAGCAAGGAGAACCTGAGCATAAGGGAGACAACAACAATAGCAGTAGAGTAGTGGAAGAAGAAGGAGCGACAGAAAGATGGAGCAGAGAGACATCTCTAAAGAGTTGTTTGGGATCCAGGATGACTTCAAAAAAGAGGGTGGAGAGCTCATGAGCAGGAGCTCATGAATTTTTGCAGTAGAGGAGTATGATGCAGGACCAATGCTCCCAAGCCATCCATGCACTAGCCAGCTAGCCAACTCAGTGCATGCATTCAATGAGGAAAGGCGCAACCCTTTCACATTTTTGAATTTGAAAGTGAAGGAATTTAATATTGTAAGGTTGTTAGAGCCAAAAGGTCGTGCCTATACACAGGCTTTAGATGTAGATAGTCTTTAATGGTTGTAAGGTTGAGATCTAGCTTCGATCTGGACTAGACAACCCATTCAATGTAAATTTAAATGTAATTGAATGAGAGTAGGTAGCTTGGAGGGAAGAGCTCAAAGAGCCCCCTCATGTAAAAGATCTTTGGATCTTGTTTTGAGTAAGTGAAAGGTAGAAAGAATTAGGAAGAGAAGAAAGGAGAGCTGAGACTCTATTACAGTCCGAGCTCAAACACATTGTAAAGAGGCATTTCATATTAATACAATCAGAGCAGTTTTTCCTGCATGCTATTTTTTGTATGATGAATGTATTTATGTGTGTATTGATGATATGTTGTATATGTATGTTAGGTATGCATTTAAAGGGACATATAGGTTCTTCCATCTGTTGAGTTCTTTGATTTTAGATTCGGGTTTCTTTATGGCTTCATACCAAGAGGGTGTGACATAACACTGCGGGTTCTGAAAGCCAGTCCATAGAGTGCATTTTCAATTCTGTGGAATTTGGACAAAGACGTTCTAGGAGGGCACACCAACTGAAATCATTGACTCGGGGGAATATCTCAAGGTTGTTGAATACCTTGGAGGTGAGACTGTGCAGAGGAGGACACATTAGAAGACATAATCTCTAAGGGGTTCTATAGAGCTCTACCAAGCGGGTATTGAGTAGGTGCATAGAGTGCACAGAGGAACTCTGTCGAGTTTAGGAGGAAGATAGAACTACTAAGGGTTCTATAGAGATATTCCAGAATGACATTGAGCACAGGCACAGAGTGTTGAGGAGGAACTCTGTTGTGAGTTCTTAGAGAAATAGAATCACTGAGGATTCTAGACACCCTACCAGGTGGGCATTGAGTCAGTGTGCAGAGAGAGCATAGGAAAGAAATCTTTTGAGTTATTGAATAGAAGAAGATTCTAGGGAAGGATCTTCACAGGGTTGTTGAACACCCTGCAGTCTCAACAAGAAGTTTCTTGAGAAAAAGAGTTCCAAGAGGGCATCAGATTCTCCATCTGGGGGAGAAGGAAAAAATAGATTAATTCCTTAGAGGTTGAAGCTACAGGAAAATCTCAGAAGAGATAGCACCTTCATGCATCCAAAGACTCTGTAAGGGGCACAAAATTCGAAGAATCCTTTGAGGATTTAAAGAGAGAAGCTCAGGAGGAGTAGTGCTTTCATGCACAGAGGCATAGCTGTAGAAGTCGCAAAGGCCAAGGAACTCTTTGGAGAGTTTAGAATCCCAAAATCTCAGGAGGGACAATGTCCTTAGAACGCAAGAAGGATCCAAGGTTGTAGGCTTCGCAGAGCCAAGACAAAGGCGAGGCCTTTGAGATGTTGAAAATATTCTAAGGCAGGAAGAATAGCGCACAAGGGGGGAGCACAACTACTGTCATATCCCACATAGATCGTTGATAGTTGTTGTATCTGGGAGAAGGTGCATATGAGTTAAGCTCGCATATGAGTTGAGCAGAGGCTCATTGAAGTCTTGAAACAACAAACACATCGGGATTTCGGAGATTCAAGATTCGAGATTCGAGATTCCAGGAATCTCGATGACAAGAGATCGGGACACTTAGAGTGGAAAACCCCGACGTTTCATTTCAAATATTTCAGCATATCAGGAATTCGGCTACCGGAAAATGGAAGGAACAACATTTGTTGCAGAGGATTCATGAAATCGCGAACCCCAAAGTCCCGAAAAGGAGCACACATTGAGGTTTTAGGGAAATCCCCGAAAAAGGAGGATTTTGGCATTCTGGGTATCGAGGATGTGAAGGGAAAGAGTTCATAACTCTTGAACCATAGAATCCCAAAAGAATCTGAGTCGTTGGATCAAGGGAGGCTTTGATCCATTGATATTGTTCAGAGGAGGAGAACCGGAGGGTTCAGGATTTTAGTACTTCGGTATTTTGGCTACCAGGAGTATGAGAGGACAATGAAGATTTGATATGCTGAGATTTGTGAAATTATAAAACGTGAATTCCCAAAAATAAGAGAAGGAGCATTACCGGGTCATGAGGGCAAGAGCCAGATTTCGGCATACCGGATATCAGGATTTTGGAAATCTTGAGAACATGAAATCTGGGCTTTTAGGAATGGAGATCTGGAAAGGATTAGGGCCATTGATTTTAGAGTGGATCACAGCCATTTATCCTAGCTAGGAGTGAAAGGATTGTATCAGTATTTTGGATACCGGGAATTCTAAGGAGCAGGGACTGGAGGAAACCTTGCATCGAGAAAGCTAGAAACAATAAAACCTGAAGTTGCTGAGGAATAGCACAGGAAGTGGAGGATGGGTGTATTCATAGGCCTTTCATAGTTCGACATTTCTGGAGTTTTGAGGATATGAGAACCAAGCATTTCAGCATTAGAAAATCTGAAATTGCGAAAGGAGGAGAAAGCCGGGAAATAGGTGTTTCGACATTTTGGAAATCGGCTTTTCAGGAGTCTTGAAGATAGGAAGTCGGGCACTTTGCATCGATGAACCCTGAAGAGGACTATGGTCATATGAACTAAGAGTTTATCCCAGGAGGCTAACCATGACTAAAGCTATTTCGGCCTTCGACATTTCAGGGATCGGGGGATCGAGAAGGCAGAGGTTCTCAACATCAGGACTCGTGAAGTCCCGAAACTCGAAATTCCATTTTGGGAAAAGGTTGCGATCGTGTCAAGGCCGTGTGTAGGTGAAATCTCACACCTGTTTCATGCTTGTGCAGGTGGAGTTTCACGAAGGACCTGTGGATCGAATGATGAGGTTCTAGTAAGGAACAAAGGATTAATTTCGACTCAAGGGAATTTTAGAACAATGTTGTAGTGGAATTATGGCCTGAGGGTCAGGGGTCTGTGACATCATAAGTCCAGATAATAGTCAGGTCTGTGACATCATAAGTCCAGATAATAGTCAGGTCTGTGACTTCTAGTTATGGAATGTAGCCATAGAGGTATGGAGCCTCTCTGAGATGATGATAGCATAGAGGCAGTGAAGAGGAGAAGCTCATGAGAGCTCTCATTTTGAATAGGAATGATAGGACTTATAGTAGAGAGAGAGAATAGGAGAGATATTAGGGAGAGAGGTCTTGGAAGATCAGAGAGAGAGATTGAAAGGACCGAGACTCTTTAGTAGTCTAGATTTTTGTAAATCATTGTATAGACATATAGATTAATAGAAAATAAATTTCTCCTGCCTATGGATTGTATATGTGTGTTTATGCATTTGAATGTCATTTTTATGCTGTAGATATAGGTGATAGATATATTTTACTATTTTTTTGTGAGTTTTTCGATTTCAGTCTCGGTTCTTTAGGTTGTGCAAGGAGTGCACAACAAAACATTGGAAGTTTTGAAGCCATCGCAAGGAGTGTACCTCTAAACTCTGTGGAGTCAGAGAAGAATGTGCCAGGAGGGAATACCAAAGTGATAACAAATTCAAGGGAGAAGCCTCAAGGTTACTGAACACCTTGGAGGAAATACTATGCATAGAAGGCACGGATAAAGATAGAACCACTGGAGGTTCTATAGAAGCTCTGCTAGGTGGGCATCGAGCAAGTGCAAGGATTGCACAATTATAACTCTTTATCGAGTTCAAAAAGAACCAGAGTTACTGAGAACTCTGTAGAGCTCTGCCAAGTGGGAATTGAGTCAGTGAAAGTGTGCATGAGAAGAAATCTTTATCGAGTTCGAAGAGAACAAAGTTACTGAACACTCTGTGAGAAAAAACTCAGCAAGGTGTGCATCGAGCAAGGGGAATGCCAGAAGGGAGAGAAAAATTTTCTTTACTAGAAAATACTTTGGATCTGAGTTATTCGAGATCCTCGAATGCGAGGTGTGCGTAGAAGGTCAAATCCTCAAAAGGATGAAATATCAAGGGAAGTAGCATGGATTTACACACAGAGCGTGAGATCGGAAGAGC
>CBVK0100020217.1:0-41075 GCA_900067695.1 Picea abies
GGCATACGAGATCGGTCTCGGCATTCCTGCTGAACCGCTCTTCCGATCTCACCGGTCGCTCTCACCAGGACCTTCAACAGCTCGGCTCGAAGATCTTCAATGTTCCTCCAATCCCGTATCGAGACCTTCCGTCACCCACAGGACACTTTGTTGACCTCCTAGAAACTATCTCGGGAAATCGGGTCTCACGAGATCGCGAGCTCTGCATGCACGTTCTTGTGCACTTCCAAACGCCGAACCCCGAGTACCAATGGTCAAAGTCAATGACTCAGGATATCGCCCCTCGCGATGTCAACCTCCCGAACTTTCAAACCGTGAGCTCCGAGGTGCCAAGTCCCCGACACAAGGCCACCTGTCCTGCACTATCCCCTGGGGCCCCACACTGCCACATCACCTCGCGCTCCGTGTGATCGAAAATCGCGAGATCGCGATTTCAACTATCGCAAATCCTTTCCATTTGGAAACCCCAACTTGTAGGGATCTTGCTCCATGTACCCCCACTCCGATCAACGGCTCCCGTTAAATCGGGGAATCGCAACCCGCGATTTCGACGTGCATGCAACTCTTGCACTCACCAACCCCGATACGCCGATATACGATGGCAACCAAACTCCTCCATGCGCCTGTGGGTTAAACCCCTTGCAACTCCTCCGCAATCCGATGATCCATGGGACTTCACGATTCTTCACAGAAATTCAAGTCGTCGATTCTCTTCCTCTTGAAGAGTCCCTCACTCCAAGGCTTTTCCTGCTCAAACTTCTCTTGGTCCTTTAGAAGGAAATGTCTTCTCACTCCTTGTGCTCGACCCAACAGCTCTCAAAGTGTTGAGTTCTCCCAGACTCTCCTTACGAATTCCTCGTGCGCAAAGCGCTATTTGTCCTGAGCTCTCATCCTGTAGCTTTGACCTCTACAGAAACTCAGCTCTTCTTCTCTTTCTCCCACAGATGGAGAATACAACGCCACCTGGCAGTCTTCCAACTCAAGCAACCTATTTTCGAGTTATCTGGGTATTCAGTAAACCAGTGAAATCTCCCTCAGTGGATACTTCCTTCAGATGATAGAACTCAATGAGTTCCTTCCTCCCGTGCTATCTGCACTTTCTTCAACGCCCTCCTGGCAGAGTTTCCCTGCCACAGAACACCCGATAGCTACGCTTCCTCCTTGGAATTTCGCTCTTTTCTCAACATCCTCCAGACAGAGCTCCTCAGAATCCTCAACAGAATTCTGGTCTTCCAGAACTCACAGCAGAGTTCTTCCTTACGCACACTCGATACCCTCTTGGTAGAGCTCCACAGAACTTCTCAAAGATTTTGTCTACAACAGTGTCTCAACTACACTTCCTTGACTATTGAGGTGTTCAGTAACCCCAAAAGTCTTCCTCCAATATGAGGTGATGACTTCAGTCCCATGCTCTCAGCACGTCCTTGTCTGACTCCTTTGAGTTCAGAAATGCATCCTCTGTGCACTGGTTATTCAGAGTCTCAACACTCTGTCACGCCCTCATGGCATGAAACCTCAAAGACCTCTCAGGCCTGAAATCAAGCACACTCCCTGCAATGGCATAATAACAATACACAAATGAAGCATATAATGAACACACATATAGACATGCATATAATGACAAAAATTGCAGGAAAAACTACTCTGTATTAATAATGGCAAATGCCTGTATATTTTTACAAGGTGTTCCTCGAGCTCTCTCTCGGCTCTCTCTTTTCTTCTCTACATGCACCATCCACTCTCTTATCTCAACTCAACGCTCTAAAATGAGATATCAAATCTCTTTTACATGAGTCCGCTCAATCGAGCGCTTCCCTCCAGGATTTTACCTACTCTAATTAATTTACCATCAATGGGCCATCTAGTTTGCTATCCAGAACTAGATCCCGTCCGATCTACCATAAATGCCTATCTTATCTTCAGCCTCCAAAAAGGCATGGCAATCATGGCTCACCAACAGAAGACATTAATTTACATTGAATTCAAATTCAAAATGAGGCTGCACCTCCCTTTCAGCCCTGAATGAGTGCGCGCTGACGTGGCTGGCTGGCTGGCTGGCTGCATGGAGAGATGCTCCTGCATCATAAGTGAAACCATCAAGCACTGAACCAGCCATGAAAGTTAATGAACTAGCACATAATCAAGGATCAGAAGGGAAACCATATGAGCCTTAGGTACCTAGCCTATGTCAACCAATAGAAGAGACCACGAGACCTACCTCGGTCTGGACAAAATGGCTTACAGATGAGAAACTAGGTGTTACTAGAACTTCGTACCAACCACCACAGTCGGAATTCAAAGTTTTAATACTAATATCAACATGTAAGAAACCGACAGTAGCAATTGTGTTACCACGCACACCAAAGGGAGTACAGGTAGAGCCGCAACTACTAGGTCACGTCGTGAAGCTCAAGTATTCTGACCATGACGTATCAGATGAAACTGAGTACCCGGAACTTGCGCTGATGGATTTTATGCAGAACATAGTGGTCAACCAACTTGGAGAAATGATCAACCAACCACATCAATGGGAAATTGGACTCGATAGAACGAGCATTTTAGGGTTGTTGAAACTTCCACATTTTGGCAAAGGCGAGTACGTGACATCATGCATTAAGTAGTTGTTAGCAGTAATGCACGGATGGGATATATGGATGGATAGACCCATCCCAATAACTATTGAGATTATCACGTAGATAACAGGACTACCCAGCCGGGGTATCGATCCCACGTTGGTTCTGAATGATAAATCCAAGGGAAAAGCGTTAGTAGAGGAAATGAAGAAGAAATATGGTACCACCAGGGGGACAAGAGGCATTATAATCAAATGGAACAACAATTTGGTGACACAATTGGGCACAAATATCTTAGCCTATAAATTGTTAAGAAAATGTCGCAAAGACGAAGTATGAATGAGAATCATTGCAGTTGCAACTCAGTGTGCAAAAGGCACCTTCGTGAGCTAGTCGCCTCATCTAATGAACTTGTTCCAAGTGGACAAAAAGGATGCACAGGACCTCAATACATAATTGGATTACTCATAGCTTCTCACCCTCATAAGCTTCATGGGATGGTAGGAACCAGAGTATGTAGTTTTTTGTAATAGACCACAACCAGTAGAAGAGAGATATCTATTACTGAGATCCAGGCCATAGGCTAGGCATAAGAGGGAAAATGGAATCATATTTGAAGCATACCTATGAGACATAGAAGAATCTATCATCCAATCATGGAGAATAACACCAGAGACTGTCGCGTGATATGGGGACATCGCCAACTTCTCGGTTACATGTCAAGCCATGTGGATACAACCAAGGCAAGATCCAGATAAACAGTTGCTACCAATGCACTACTACATCACAGAAGGTGATATAGACATGGTCATCAGTGAATGGCTGGATGCATGGAGGATCCGATCTATTCCCCAGGAAGTACTAGAAGGAACCGCAGAAGGAGAAGCAATGCAGGCGGAAACACATCCTCAACAAATCCTAGTGCCTAAGAAACCAAGGATGGGCCAAAACAAGCTGACTCAAGAAAATGAAGGGGCAAAGCCAATAGGAAGCCAGAAGGGGCAGAAAGAGACCACTAAACATTCAAAGAAAGATAAAGGAGGTCAGGAGACCGCCCCGAATCCCATCACACAAGAACCAAGGGGAGCTAAGAGACGAGTTGTATAGGGAACAGGCATGCGCAAGAAATCAAAGGCGCAATGAGAATCACCATACTATATGATCACAGAGTATGATGAAGAAATGATCGCCAAAATGGTCCAGTATTTTCTAGCAGAAGACTTCGATCACATAACACATCACAGGGATAAACTGCAAAAAGAGCTGGCAGAAATGCGACAACTCCTTAGGACACTTGGGGAGGCCCAGAGAGTAAGTAGCAACAGAGGCATAGATCTATAGAAAACACAAACCAATGAAAGAGTGGAGGTAGAAGAACGAGACCCAATCATCCCAATGCCACATGCACATACAATGGTCTACATAAAACCAAGCATGCTACGAATGGATCAAATAGTGGGACAGATACCACTAAAGGATTTGGACCACCTCTAATTGGTCTTGACACAGATTCCATCAAGGGCACTATACAAATTGAAGATTAGTGTCGAGCACGAGATACAGTCTTGGGCAGATAAAAACTTAGTCGAGCTACAGAAAGAAACAAAGAAGCAGGAAAAGTTAGAAAATGATTGTGAGCAGACCAAATCCGAAAAACAGAAGGAGACAGAAGGAAGGAACAAATTGGAACACACAGTGGGAGAAATTTTTGGAAAACTTTCAAGCACTGTGAAAGGAAACGAACTCCCAGCCACAGAAAATATCGAACATATTGCATAGGAAATTGCTTGATATGAGAAGGAGATCGAGGATCTCCAAGAACAACTCACACCAATGACTCCACCGTAAGTAAAGGAGAAAAAAAGGCGGGAAACAACAATGCAAATGAAGGAGATGGAGAAACAGGTTAGCACGACAACTAACTTTCTTGAGAAAGCAGCGCAATTTTGGACAATACTGGAGGAGGATCCACAGGTTCAACACTGGGACAAGGAAGAGGAAAGGATCAATGCAGGGATCTAGGAACTCAAACAGAGGAAAAATACCATACCAATCCCAGAACGTATCAAGGGGATGAAAGAGCTGAAGAATATGCAGGAAAAACTTATCACTATGTACTCGCATGAGCAGAAGAAACTATAACATAGGTGGAACAGATACAAATAGAATATGCAATATTTTTTGAGCGACGAAGTGGCAGTTTAGGTAGTGGATACCATTAAAGAGAATACCATGCAGGCAGTAATAAAAGTAGTAGAGCTAAGGGAAAAGTTCCAAATGATCACCGAGGAGATTGAGGCAACTCAAAAATATTAGGTGACTTAGGACAAGTCACATGTCAGTGTTGAGGGACTATTGGTAGTAGACCGAAGTGGGAAAGAAAGCATGTAGAAAGAAGAATGACAACTACAAGAGAAATCGTGGCAAAGAAATGATGCAAGAGGAAAGTGACAACCGGTAAGAAGCTCAACAAGCGCACATGCAAGAAAGAGGTGACAGGTGGAAGGAATAAAAGCATGCATGGAGAGAACGAAGACCTAACGATGGTAGGGTTAGGGTTTTTGTAAGGTTTTGTGTAAATGGATGAAGAGCCCGATAGATATAAATATAGATACGTAGGTAGCATACAAGATTTCAGTTTTTTATGTAATGCTTTTAATAGATGAACTATTTTTGTAAAGAGGTTAAACTAGAGCGGAGGAGAGAAGGTAGATCTTGAGGATTAGATCGCAGGTCAAGGAGACTAGTGTGATATAGTTTGCCTCATATAGATCTTACCCATATGAGGAGAGTTGTAAGTGCACGATGCAATATTGCAAAGCTACCATAATTAGAGAGTCAAGAGACAAATCTTTGTTGATGTAGCCCAGAAGGGGTTGAACCAGGGTAATACATGTGTAATGTGATGAATGCATGCATATCTTTGTCATATTTGTATTATTTAAATAGTGTGTGTAATGAATGAATGAGTTATTATATTGCTTGGTTAATTGATGTTGGGATATCAAGAAAACATGCCATGAACGTTAAAATATAAAAGAGAATAAGAGTATCTCATAACACAAGTTATAATAAATGGTTCAGAATACAGATCCCATATCTCATACTCAGTCCTAGACTGTAAACACCTGATTCTTGCAACCACCCATTTAAAGCTATCTCGGGTGAGACTGCACAGTGCATTCTGTGTACTACATTGCCTTCTGGTTTACCAGAAGGGCCGATAGTTTTAGGCTTTTTTGGTACCCTTAAATATATGAACTCTGGGTCAACAACGCAGGTAGTAGGGAATAAAATTTCAGCTAAACCAACACATGGGATGTAACGACACATTTTCGAATAGACTATTATGATGCAACCAATATCACTCTTGTAGTTTTTTAATTCTTCTTTATGTTATTGTCTTGAGTGTATGAGTTGTTGATGTATGTGATATAGTTACTAAGACTACTCTGGTTATATATTCATATGTATGTGTTATCTAACTTTATTTCTTCATTACAACTATCTGGGTGAAGCTATGGGTAGAGTTAGTTTCATGATGTTGTTGATTTGTTTATGAATAATTTTCTCCTGGCTAGGTGAGGATATAGTATAAGTAGGTTAGGCATATTTCGTGCATATAACTAGTCTTCATATACATATTCCATTTGAATAACCATCCATCATTCACCTTTATTGGTGGACCAGGATGCAATCGCTAAAGCAAAAACTAAAATTTCTTCTAGACAATATTCTAGATGGATTTCCTATTCCAAATGGTGAGAGATCTAATTGGGACTGCTTACCGAGGGTAACCCCAACTGTTGACAAATGAAAACTTTAGACCCATCAATAAGTAGGATATAAACTTGCATTTCCTCTGATTTCACTTCAAAGCATATGATCGCCGAGGTTGATGATTTAATGTTTGTAATTTATAATATAAATTTCCACACTTTTTTGGTGTTGTTTCCAAGGAGGTGATCTAGATTATTTTAGGAACGAAATGAGAGAAAATATATAATAAATAAATGTATATATATATATATCATATATCCAATAATATAAAAAAGATATAGCATAGATATAACCATAAAAAAGGGATAAACTAATGCACAATTTCTATTAATGAACGAAATGTACAAAACTATAGAACTACAGAGCAAAAGACTCACTAGAATGGTGGCACCTTATCTCTCAAAAGAGATGTGGTGGCTACACCCATTTGAAAGAAGATGATTTTTACAATGAGGCTCCAAAGGAATTTTTAACATAAGTAAAATCCAAAATCCTAACCCCGGAAGATGAAAAGACAAAAGGTTTGCAGGCCCAGATGGGGGTAGTTGATACATCAACTTCCCACGGGCGTCACTTTTTCATACGATATTTATTTGGGACATTCGATAACTTGTCTAGAAGGTCTATACAAGAAGCAAAACTTCTATTATTATGGGTCAAGGCGTGATGATGGAAACATCTACCCCCCCAAAAAGTACAAAAAAACATCGTTTAGGGCTTGAAAAATGGCCCAAGAATTTTGGAACTCGAAAAACTATAAAAAACTACAAAAATGGAAAAAATGTATGTGACCTAGTTGGAAGAGGTGGGTGGCAATTGATATCCATCGAGATCAATCCTCCCTCCTTAAGAATCAATGGTATCCATTGCGTTGAGTGCCCAAGGGAGAGGGGAAAGTGTTTGTTGATTCTGAATCTTGGTGAGTTGCATGCCTTGTTGGAGAAGTTGTCATGCTTGATTTGTGGAAGGCTGTCACAAACCTATTCTTAGAAAGGTTGAATCTATTCAACCAACCTGTCGTATCGTGGATTGATTGGGCAGTGTGTAGGCACCGTCTTAGGTGAAGAAAAAATATCTTCTTTCTCTTCTGTAATCTGCTTCTACTGGATAGAAAGGTCTTGGTCCAAGGTTGTAGTGGTTGCAATGTCCTCCTGTTTACCTTTTGAATAGACTCTGAAGGAATTTTTCATTATGAGATATTATGTTGAAGAATTGTTTTGGTGGGATAGTAATGTAGAGATAACCCCAGAGTAACAATGCCACTACGGGGTTGAGACTCATAAATATCATGATGTTTCCACATATATGGTTGGACCAAAATAACATCATAGACATATAGAGGAGAAACATCACAAAATACCTCATCCTTGAAGGACTTGATGTCATAGAAAAGATGACTCTACTAGATGACACAGAGATTTTGTACCTAGCAAAGCCTGATGTTTTATGGTTGATGGTGTGGTGTTGTCAACAATCACAACTATTTGATGACCTCTACTCAGATGAGGTTCTTTTTCCTTGCTCTATTCACAAAAAAATGCAGTGGGATCCCCTTCACTGACATTTTTGAATGGAAGAGGCACCCCCCCTCTTCAGGATGTTCTTCTTCTTCTGGTTGAATTGTTGTGGTCACAGATCGATCATCTATATTCTACCAGTATTTTCTAAATCAGATTATGTGTCTCGGTTCCTCTCTTTTTCTTTGATCTTATCCACCAATGGTTGTTTTGAGCAACATTCGTCGGTGTTGTGTTAGGGGATTTGGTGGAAGTGTCACCACTTTGGAGTGCCATTCTTCATCTTTCCCTTACCCTTATTTTCATGTGGCCTAGATTGGTTGTCAGGAGACTATTTCTTAGGGTTATCTTTATCATGCTTTGGTTGTTTCATATTTGCCAACCCAAACTCCCATTTTTTTTGTGCCTAAATTTCTACTCGATTTTGACAACATATAGATAAGAAGCTCCAAGTGACGCGATGAGATGTCCAAACGTCCATTTTGTTTTGGATGTACATGTGTAGAGGTCCATGGTATTTCATAACCAAATGCAACTTATACTATTTGATACCCAACTTGGTGTAGAAAGTATGGAAGGTATTGGTTAACATAGACACTGCTTGGCCCCTCTCTTGATGCAGCATGGTCCATTTCATGTACTTCTTGTTATAGTTACCAACAAGGTAATATTGTTTCTTGATAGTATCCACAAAAAAATACCAAGTGGGTTTGGCCCCACATATTCTAGAACCTACTAGAAGGAGACAGCAATCTCCTTGGAATATTTTAAATGATGATACATGATCAAATCAAACTTCTAATATAACCTCAAAATCCCTTCTTAAATCACCATACAAAATTGTTTAGAACTATACCTACCAAGTTCTAGATATAACTGTTCTACAACTCAATAAAATCTAGACACCAACTTACAATACAAAGGTGGAGACGATCACCTTCCTTTAAAGACTCGCTTTTAATCCCCTCATTATGTTTAACTTAATGAACAACATTTCATTTTTACTTTTCTCCACTTCCAAAACTTACTTTGACTCAAAATCAACTATAGACTCCATTATAAACTCTACTCAACTATCTTCTCTTTATACAATAAGACTCTTTCTTGAAATCAATATTAATTTACATTAATGACTCTATTCAATATAGAAACACCTATAACATGTGTAATATCTGATAAACTCTCACATACATTGTGCAAATTCTCCACAGCCTTTTCTTGCGATTTTAAAACTCACTTAGCTTTTACAATATTGACTCCATTTTGCATATAATCCACACAAATATTCAAATGGTTGAAGAGAGGGATCATGTCAATGCCTATGAAATTCAATATCAATGGATCTTACATACTGTTAATCTTATGTTTGCATGGACATTTAAAAATAGGAATCCATGTATTGTCGAGCGGTGAATAGCTATTGGATGTTTGTAGGAATTTTATTGGTATCCAAATTCACATCGCAACTTCTTGTAATTGATTCAATCATCATTAACCATAACAATGTTACAATATCACTGGTGAGTTTATGCTTATAACTGCACGTCCTTTGGATAAATTTTCACAAAAAAATGGTTTTTAGATTTTGTGCGGAGAACCATTGGGGCTTCCAACTTATAAATTGTGATGTAAAGAGAAATGCAGAGAGAAAAGAATAGAACAATATATTTAAATGTATGAAGAAGTATTGAACCTAGTTACAATGCAAGAAGGTTGAGCTAAATAGGCTCAAGAAAGACAAAAATAGAAAGTACAACTATCCAGTACAGTTGGCAGTGTACAGTCAGACTGTTGAGGTTACATTATGTTTAACACTCCCTCTTAAACTCAATAGTTACAATCATCAGTACTAACTATGCCTAAGTGTTATCTCTGAAAATCAAAAACTGACTTTCCTGGTGGCTTTGTAAAGATATCAGCAAGATGATCTCGAGAACCACAAAATTGTAGTACAATATCCCCACAATTGACTAGCTCGCGTATGAAATGAAACCAAGTGTCAATGTGTTTACTTTTCTTGTGAAACAGATGGTTCTTGGATAATGCAATTGTTGATGTATTGTCACAGAAAATAGGAGTTGGATCCTTTTCTGTATGTGACATGTCTGTCAATATTCGTCTCAGCCATACAGCTTGACATGAAGCTGAGGTAGCAGCTACATACTCTACCTCTGCAGAAGATATGGATACAATTGGCTGCTTCTTTGATGCCCATGAAATCATGTTCGTGCCCAGTTGAAAAACATATCCTGATGTGCTTTTCCTGTCATCTAGGTTGCCTGCAAAGTCACTATCTGTGTAACTAGAGAGCTGATTACTATCACATTTAGTGTACCATAAGCCAAAATTGAGATTTCTTGCAACATATCTCAAAATTCATTTTGCCATTTTCCAATGCCAATCTTTGGGTGATTCCATGAATCTAGAAACAAGGCTGGATGCAAACATAATGTCAGGCCTAGTTGCTGTAAGATACAAAAAACTGCCTACTAAAATTTTGTATAAAGTAGAGTCCACTATAGGACCTTCATCAGTCTTGCTCAACTTTGTGCCTAAAGATATGGGAGTTTCTGCTGGATTGCATCCTTCCATGCGAAATCTTTTGATGATGTTTGCTACATACTTTTGCTGACAGACAAAAATGCCTTTGGCTGATTGATGAACCTCAATCCCTAAAAAATATTTCATTATGCCAAGATCTGTCATCTCAAACTCAGATTGCATGGCATGCTTGAAATCTATTAACTCAAGATTTCCTGTGTAGATCATGTCATCAACATATAAACATACAATTAGAATTTTACCGTGCTGATCTATTTTGGTGTAAAGAGTTGGCTCATTTTGGCTTCTGCTGAAACCACTTTTGATCAGATAAGTGTCAATTCTGATGTACCAAGCTCTTGGAGCTTGCTTTAATCCATACAAGGATTTCTTCAACGGATACACTTTGGTTGGGTGCTCTTGGACTTCAAATCCAGGTGGTTGATTGACATAGACTTCTTCTTCTAAGAAACCATTCAAGAATGGTGACTTGACATCCATCTGGTATACCTGCCATTTCTGTTGTGCTGCTATGGCCATTAGAGTCCTTACAGTGTCTAATCTTGCTACTGGAGAAAAAATTTCACCTTAATCAGTACCTGGTTGTTGTGAGAAGCCTTTGGCAACAAGTCTTGCCTTGTGTTTTTCAATCTGCCCTTTTTCATTGAGTTTAGTTTTGTAAACCCACTTGACACCAATACTCTTCTTGTGTCTTGGCAAATCAACAAGATCCCATGTCTTGTTCTTCTCAATGGAGTCAATTTCTTGGTTCATGGCTTGAACCTAATGTGGCTACTTAGCTGCTTCCTTAAAGGATGTAGGTTGACATGACATTAAAGAAAAAATATTGTGTTGCTCAAAGTCATCCAACTATTGATTGATTTCTCTCAAACTTCGAGTTCTCTGATTCTGTGGTTCAGAGAATGATTCTCTGCTGGAAGTTGAGTTATCCTGAGAATGTTCAGGTTGTCTTTGTACTTGCAGTCTTGGAAGAAAAGTGTGAGGTGCTTGCTGTTATGAATTTTATGTGTTTTCAGAACTTGGCAGCAATGGATCTTGACTGTCCACTTGCTGATTTTCTGAATCATTCTAGAATTGATTTTCCAGAAATTGTACATCTCTGCTGAGAATTAATTTCTTGGTGATGGGATTGTAAAGCCTATAAGCTTTGGATGTTTCACTATAGCCAGTGAAAATACATTTTTCACTTCTGTCATCAAGTTTCTTCCTTAATTCGGAAGGTATGTGAGCATATGCTATGCATCCAAATGTCCTTAAACGAGCTACATTGAGCTTTGTCTCACTCCATGCTTCTTGAGGAACTTTCATCTTCAGACTTGTGGTTGGTGATCTATTTAGGAGATAAACTGAGCATGCTACTGCTTCAGCCCAAAAATTATCTGCCAGGTGTTTCTCTTTAAGAAGTGTTCTTGTGTTCTTGCCATATTCATTATGTTCTGATTTTTCCTTTCAGCCACTCCATTCTGCTGTGGAGTATACCTGGTTGTTGTTTTCATGATAATGCCTTGAGATTTGCAGAAATTTGCAAATTCTCTCGAGTTGTATTCTCCTCCTCCATATGACCTGGGTGCTTTGATATATTTGCCACTCTGTTTTTCATCTTCTGCCTTGAATTCTTTGAATTTTGCAAATGTTTCAGACTTGTGTCTGAGAAAATAGATCCATATTTTCCTGCTAAAATCATCAATAAACGTTAGAAAGTAAAAACTACCACCTATTGAATCTGTTTGCATTGGTCCACATAGGTCAGTGTGAACAAGTTCAAGATGTTGTTTGGCTTGATTAGAAGACTGTGGAAAACTGGTTCTCTTGTGTTTTCCAAGTATGCAAGACTCACATGCGGGAATTCGCTCTTTAAATATAGGTAGACCTTTGACCATGGAGTTTCTCTGAAGAAGACTTAGACTCTGAAATGGTAGATGTCCAAATCTTGTATGCCAAACCATAGTTTCATTCAGTGTTTATGCACTTTGTGCATATGGTTGACTCAGATTTGCAGTTCTGAGGGTAAGGGGAAACATCCTATTTGGGGTCATATGGGTTTCAGAAATTAATTTTTTGCTTGGGATTTTGTCATATATCTTACAAGATGTTCCCTCAAAAAGTACCTTATAGCCATGTTCAATGAGCTGTCCTACACTTAGCAAATTATATTTTAAATCTGGAACATGATAGACATTGTATATGTCTTTCTTTACATTTTGTTTAGTAAGAATAGGAACAACTCATTTTCCTTGAACTTTGACTAAGTAATCATTTTCAAGTGTAATATCAGATGATATTGATGAATCAATGCATGAAATTAATTCTTTGTTACCTGTCATGTGATTGCTGCATCCACTGTCCAACAACTAGAGATCTTTAGGTTGATGTTCAGTCTTGTGGCACGAAAGAAACATACCTCCTAAGTTTTCTCTCGTACGATTTGACACATGTGCTCTGCCTGAGATCCGATCTGCTTTCTTCCTCCTGCATTCAGATTCATAGTGCCCATACTTTTTCCAGTAATAGCATTGTATGTTTGTTTTTTCATTTGATCTTCTCCCTCTACCTCTTTAAGGCTGGAAATTCTGATGTTGATGTTGTTGCTGATGTCTTTGACCTTGGAAATTTTGATTCGGATATTGTTGTTTGTTACCTCCACTGGAGTGAGGGTAACTTTGATGGCTCCCTCTTCCTTGGTGACCTATGATTTTTCCTCCGCCTCTCCCTCTGCTGAAGGAGAATTGAGTTTTGAAAGCATTGGAGATTGACTCATCTATAAGATGCAGTCTGGTCTCATGTGTCACCAGAGAACCAATTAATTCATTTGTTGAAAATCTTGATAGATCCTTGGATTCAAGGATTGCTATTACAACCATTTCAAATTTTGTGGGTAGACTTATGAGAGTTTTCTCAACAATTCATTGATCAGTGATAGTTTCACCAATCAGTCTGATCTGGTTCACGATTCCCATGACTTTGGTCATGAACTGATCTACAGTTTCAGACTCTGTCATCCTTAGATTCTCGAATTGCGTCCACAAGGTCTGTAATTTAACTGTTTTGACCATGTCATTTCCTTGGTAGGAAGATTTGAGGATGTCCCAGGGCTATTTTGAAGTACCAGTGCCTGTGATTTTTGAGAAAATTGAATCATCCACAGAGTTTTGAATCCAGAATTTTGCTTTATTTTCTTTGTTCCTCAGTGTTTCCTGAGCAATTCTCTATGCATTTGTCATGGTAGATAGGGCGGCTGGATCTGGTTCCACATATCCAAGATCCACTAGATCCCAACACTCTTGTGCTTGCAAGAATGATCTCATCCGAAGAGACCAAAACTCGTAATTTTTTCCCAGAAGAATCGGACCCTGAGTTGGTCCTAAGTTGCTAGATGATGCCATAAAAAATAATTCAGAAAAAGAGAGGGAAATTTCATATTTACCTCCGATCGCCGAAATGTCGATTTGTCGATGGCCGAAGGGAGCTTATCAGGCTTGAATTGGCTTTTAGTCTCCTTGCAATGTGACCACACCCCTTTGATGTTTAAAGCGCTATGGGCTTTTCCGGCTCTTTGACTTTCAGATCGCCGAAATGCGAAAAATTGCCTTTGGACAATTCGATGGTCGAGATCTTGTTTGATCTGACGGTCCGGATCTTATTGGGATATCGCAAATCGGGATTTCACGAGTTCTTATGACGAGGTTTTCTGACTCCTCGATTCCCCGATCTCCGATTTTCTGATGGCGTTTTCCTTTTGAGAAATTTCGCGATTCTTTTGATCGCCTCCACGCGTCCTAATAGATGGACGGTCCTGATCTCTCCTCATGATATCGCGATTTGTTTTGTTCCGTACTTCTTGTCTCTAGGATTCGCGAAACGCTAAATCCCAATTTGCTGATGGCCCTTTCCTTTTCGTAACTTTTGCCGAGTCCTCAAATTTACGCCACGTGTCTCCGAAAGATGGACGGTCCTCGTCATTTCACGATTTCGCGACTTGCAATGCCAAATTTCTCTAACAACTTGAAACCCCGAATGCCGAAATGCTAACAGTTTCCTCGATGTCTACCACATGTCTAGTCGAATGGACGACTAAGATCTGATCGATATTTCGCATATCACGATTTCTTGAGTTGCGAAGTCTTGTTGCGACGGTCTTTCAAAACCATGAACTCCGATATGCCGATGTGACGATGCGTTGATCTGCGGCCACCTGTCCTCTGAGATGGACGGCTGTAATCTTTTCAGGATTTCGCGATATCGTGTATCAGAGTTTTGGAGTGCAATCTTTGCTCGTCCAACTCCCGATCACCGATTTTGCGATGGAATAGGATCTCACCACGTGTCTCTTGATGGACGGTCCAGATGATGTCGGGATTTCGTAGGTCAAAAATTCCTTGGCATTGCAGAGGATTAAACCTCGTGCACTTTCTTGCGGATCCAATAGTTTTCGGTCCTTTGCGCAAGATCTGACGGCTGAAACTCTTTCACCTTTTCCGCGCTCTCCTCGTCCCTTCTGGACTGGTTTCTCGCTTCGGATATGTTCTCAGGACGAATCTTACGGCCTTAATGGTTGTTCTTTTGCACCTCAGACACGTTCTTTACTCCTGTGGAAGAAAGATTCGTGAATCTTTCAAAGATTTGAAAGAATTTCATGAATTCTTCGTTCTCTGCTACAATCTTTGATAGATGTGAGCGATTTCCAAAAATCTTTAAACGATTATGCCTTCTGCACCAATCTTTAACGAATTTGAACAAATTCTTCGAGTTCTTTAATGATCTTCCGTTCTGCAGCTCTTCTTCGTCAATCTTTGACGATTCTTGAAAAAAATGTGCAAGAATCTTTAAAGTTTCTCCTTCTGCGTTCTCTTCGTCCTGGATCTTTCGAGCGTTGTACGCTCTGCTTCCTCCGCAAGCTTCTTACGGCGATCTTTTAAGAGTATTACAGACAGCTCTCCAAACCTTGTGAAAGAGACTGTGTCACGTGCTCTCAAGATCCGTGAAGCTCTGCGTTGTGAGGATCCTGTGTGAAGAGGCTTACTGCTGAAGCTCTGATACCATGATAAATTGTAAAGTAAAGAGAAATGCAGAGAGAAAAGAATAGAACAGTATATTGAAATGTATGAAGAAGTACTGAACCTAGTTACAATGCAAGAAGGTTGAGCTAAATAGGCTCAAGAAAGACAAAAATAGAAAGTGCAACTGCTGGCAGTGTACAGTCACAGTCAGACTGTTGAGGTTACTTTATGTTTAACACCAACAACCATAGATCAGATAATTGACAACGCAATGCTAGAACATGACACGATGTACATTTGAGATGGGAAGAGAGATCACAATAGCCATGAGTTAGAGAAAGGCGTGGAAAATAAACCCTTTTATTCTCATAGGTTACGGTCGAATTGATGTACACTTCACAACAATTGATTTTCTGCTAAAACTACAAATCGGTGTTGACCACGTGATGGATAGTGCTTAATTTTTTGCACTGAGAGGGGAATACAGCATGCAAGAAGCGAATATACATATGTAGAAAGAGAAGTTCACTCTGCACAAATACTTTAAAAACAGAGATATCGACTCGACCTCTCGTCTAGTTATCAATGTGAGAGTTTGGATGGATCTCGCAGCTCTTCCACATTATCTCTAAAAAGGCCTATGACTCTGTAAATAACCTAATTTTGGTTGATATCACCGTAATGACGATGAAAAACGAGAAGGCCAAATGTGATTTTCTTCAGTAATTGTGGTGAAAATGGATTGATAAGAAGAGGTGGCGTTGTTCAAAGCACCGGGCAGAGGATATCAGTTACTACTTTCTTTAGGATTCTTCCAAATTCCGGTTTTTTATATTAAAATTTCGTTTAATTGTTCTACAAATGAAAGTCACTGCTCAGATGGAACTGCAGTATGAACTAGCGCGGATATGAATAGTTTGTTCCAGGGGACGCATCATTGTACTGAATTGAAATTTGAAAGGACATACGAGAGCAGAATATGTTAATTCATGAAAGAACGCCCCACTCTAAGAATGGTCCACAAGTAAGCTCCTCCCAATATCTCCATTTTCACAAGGAGACACATTAGTTATCTTTTCTTTTGGGCACGTAGGCAATCTTTATTATTAATTTGAAGTCCATTGGAATATATAGATATACAAATAGTAACAACCATTGAATTTTCCGGCATCAAAAACGTATTCACATAGCATCAACATGGAGAATATTTATTAAAATACAACTTTATCTTCTTTCAGATTACATCTATCCTTTTTAAATCTAGCATGATTATCTTTTTATATATTATAGTGCATATTCTTTCTGGCTTTTCCAAGAGTGCATCTTAGTGCTCAACAAAAAAATTACAAACTTGCATAGATTTCTTATCTTACTATCTTTTTCAACTTTTTGTTCAGACTTGTTGTGCAGTAGCTACCACCATCTAAGGGTAGTCAAAGGTGAGCAGCATACACAATCTTCTCGAGAAAATCTAATTTGTCTGCGGTCAATTCACATGGAAACATAACCAAAGTCTGCAAGTCTCTTTTCATACTCGATCTTGCCAAATCTCGCATCCAACTGATGGAAACAAGGTACTAGGAATCAACTTTATGTATTCTAATCTGTATAACTCCTTCTAACATATGCTGAAAAATGTACAATCCCAATCACTATCGATTGACTCATGCAATTCATTATTCTGATGAATGCCAGGATCCCGCCAAGAAATTGGAGGTTCACCACTCGCAATGATTCTTGCTAAACCCTCTCTGAACCGATCCAATAGATTCTAGAGCTCCCCCCTTCACCATGTGCACCGATCACAAAGTAGAAATGAAAGAAATTTTTCATGGACGCAATCCCACCTCTCTCATCGAACTCATTCAGGTGAACCTCCCATGTATTGTTGTATATAGTGAGGGAATCAAATAACAACAATAGATGCTTATGTCACCACCTACATGACTAGAAAGTGACTAGTGTGTTAGTCAACCCCAAGGGAATGAAAAATAATAATAATGAAGTATGGAAGCATACTTGTGAGTATCCTTCTTAGTGGCCCTCATTCGGTGATATCCGAGATGAAGGTTGACCATTAAGGGATATGCCTCTCCCTGAGGTTCACCCATCCACTCACCGATATTGGGTAACCACAACTCAATGATATGTTCAAGAATCTATCAGGAGGTCTCCCTAGAGGAAACGCTTCCAGTCTCCCTAGAGGAAACGCTTCCAAACTCCATTGTACACTACTGTGTGTTGATGGATACCCCTTATACCATTTCCCATCATTGAATTGTCATGTACAATCATGTATCATGTAGGTTTTGTTGTATCCATCACTCTACTGATGTCACTTGAACGTGTATCCCAGAGCATGACCATGTTTGTCATATATATGTCTACCTATTCGATGGATACATATACTTCCTTGTTGGTTGGTATACAAGGAATGTGCTCAACTACCTGCCCCATAGTTAATCCTTGAGAACTTAGTGGGATATAGAAAATAAATGGATCATGATTCCCATAGTGCAAATGAGGTGCACATTCAAGACCCTATGCATCACACCTCTCCTCAAGAACATACGATTATGAATGCTCCTAGTGTGGGAGCATCACAAAATGATCCTCCCTCAAATCATGGGTGCCGCCCACTCCCTTATGCATCACTAATGTCAAATATGATGGAGTCTCGATTGTAAGTGATGCAGAGCATGCCAAACACAACTAGTAACAAAGCTCCTAAACCTCCCTTTCCTTGTGTCCAGTGAACTTAAGAGAAAGGTTCATACCCATGAACAACTGAAAGTAATATGATTTCATGTGGTCTAGGGTGCTCTCATGAGAATAGGTTCAACATATCTCACTGGTATTTATTGTAGGGTTTGCTTCATATGGAGAATATGACTACAACATGTTGTTGTTACAATATATTCTCGTGTTGTTGTGGATAAGGATACTGGATATTGCTTATTGCTCAACTAGGACACAAAGTAGTCACCTATGTAGAAATGTACTCCACTTGTACTTCTTTTTTTATCAATACTTCTTTCCCAATATGCATCCATGTAGGTGACCATAGTTAACTCATTTCATTTTGGATGCCATAGCCTAAAATATCTTGTTACTTTAAGATATCTGAAAATCCTCTTCATTGTTAGAATATGGGTTTCCTTTGGTTCCACTTGAAATCTTGTGACCTTTCCAAATGATTGCATTACATATGGTCTTGAAGCTATTACATAGAGTAGAATACGAATCATTTATCTATAGAATCTTTGATTTGCTTCTTTAGATTCATCATCTTTGCTAAATTTGCAACTTGTAACCATAGGAGTACTCACATATTTACAGTCTTATGTTTTTAACATATTTAACATTTCCTTGATGTACTTTGGTTTGGAAAATGAAAATTCCATCATCTAGCTGAGATATATGGAGTTCCAAGAAGAAATTCAACTTCTTAAGTAAGTACATTTCAAATTCATTATGCATATCCTTGGAAAACTTCTGACTCAATCTATCATCATCACTTCCAAACATGATTTCATCAACATACACTTCAATAATAATCATATTTCCTTGATCCACTTTTATGTAGAGGTTACTATCTAAATTTCCCCTTCTAAATCCTTGTTGTTCTAAGTACTTCTTCAATATTGAGCACCAAGCTCTTAGAGCTTGCTTAAGTCCAATAGAATTTTTTCAATCTACAAACATAATATTCATTTTCTGATAGTAGAAACTCTTCTGGTTGTTCTTTGTAGACTTCTTATAATTCTCCATTTAGAAAAGATGAGTTTACATCCATCTAATACACTTTGATCTTTTTGGAGCATACATAATCCAAGAACCTTTTGCTAACTTCCATTCTGTCCATGGGAACAAAGGTTTCTTCAACATCTGTTCCATGAACTTGAGCATATCCTTTGCTTGTTTTTTATTACACGTCCATCTTCATTTAGCTTGTTTATGAAGACCCATTTTGTCCAAATAACATTTTTGTCCTTTGGTATTGGAACTAGTTTCCATGTGTAATTCTTATCTATTTGATTTAGTTTTTCTTCAATATCCTTGATTCAATGTTCATCATTTATGGCTTCCTCGAAATTACTTGGTTCAATTGTGGACAGTAATGAAAAATGTCATTGTTCATGTGTCTATGCTTGCCTTCTTATTCTAGTTTCTACTGCAACACTTCTATCACCAATGATTTGTTCTAGTGACAGATTCTTCTAAACCCGACGGTTAGGTGTCCTAGAAGGTGTTTGAAAATATTTCTAGTTGTTTTCTTCGTGTTCTTATTCTATATTGTTCTGTTCTTCTTCTTCTTCTTTTTCTTTATTTAGTTTTTCAATTTCTTGTTATTCAAAGGTGTTTGAATTTATTCTTTCCTTCTTGGTCTTCAACAAGTTTGTTTCATCAAATTTTACATTTATTTTTTCCACTATTTTGTTGAGTCTTATATTGTACAACTTATATTATTTTATTTTGTATGAGTACCCAACAAATATTCCTTCGTCCACCTGAAAGTCAAATTTTCAAATATTCTTATCTTCCATTTTTATGTAACAATTGCTTACAAACACTCTAAAATGCTTGATATTGTTAAGTCTTCCTTCCCATAACTCATTTGGAGTCTTATCACTAATGCTTTTGTTCAATCCTTTATTCAATATATGAAGGCTTTTATGCGTTTATTGTCCCCAAAACATATCACTTATGTTGGATTCATTCAACATGGTTTTGGCCATTTCTTGTACAATTCTATTTTTCCTTCCAACGACTCCATTTTGTTGAGGTGTTCTAGCTATTGAGAATTTTATTTTTGTTCCCTGTTCTTCACAGAAGTCTCTAAATCCATTTCAAGTAAACTGACCTCAATTATATGATCTTAATCATTTGATTTTCAAATTGGTTTCATTTTCAACTTGTTCCTTGAATAACCTGAAACATTTGAAAGTTTCTGATGTTTTCTTGAGGAATAAAACGACGTCATTCTAGTGTAGTCATCAATAAGTATCATGAAGTATTCACCATCCATTCCATTTGTTCTTTTCATCCCACATGAATCAATGTGTAAAATCTCTCATGGTTTTGTTGTAGAGTATTCCTCTATCTTGAATTTAACTTTTGTTTGTTTTCAATGCTGACAATGGTTGCACATAGTATTCGTTGGATTTGTAATTTGTGGCAATTCTCTTACATGTTGCTTCTTGTTGATCTTGACAAGATTATCAAAGTGTATATGTCCCATTCTTCTATTCCAAATCCAAATTTAATCTTATTTTCCCAAACAACATATTTCTTCTTCGATCTCATTCAAGATGTATATGTTGTTTGGAGTCTTTGTCATTGTTGCCACTAGTTTGCTTCATCCTTCTTTCCTTATTTCACACTCTTTTGAATTGAATATAAGTGTGTGTCCCTGATCCCACACTTGGCTCACACTTAGCAAACTATTTCTCATATTTTCAACAAGTAGGACATTTTATTCCACAACATATTTGTTTCCAAGACCGATTGTGCCTTTTCCTATAATTATGGTTGACTTATCATTCCTAAATGTGACAGAACCATATTTTTATTTCTTTAATGTTTGATTTTTTTTTTGTCTCTAGTCATATCTTTTTATCATCCATTGTCAATATACCAATGGGTTCTTCTATTTTTGGCTTGTAAGGCAAACCCACATTCCTCACCCTTCAAATATTCTTTTTTCTGTTTGCAAGTTCTCTGTTGTTCCCTTATATGATTGAAAGAAATATGCTTAGTTTCCATTGAAGAAACTATCAAATCACTTCTGTAATTTTTGGCTATGTGTTCAAAATTGTTACATTTGTAGCATTCAATTTCATAACCCAAAGCACTAAAATTGTTATAATTTATGTTAAACGCCCTCACAAGGCTTTCTGGAATATTTTCCTTCATAATTATTCTTGATATTTTCCTAGATACTTATACTCCAAGTGTTTCTACCCTTTGCATAGGCTCTACAATTTATGGTTTTATGCCCAAAATTATTGCAAGAATAAAAAAATCCAAGAAAAATATTTTGGTACCTAGGTGTGGGTGGTAATTTCGCTGGTGTTGTTCTTATAAAATCATGATCTTCTTCGTAGGTCTTCCTCATTGTTTGTTTTTTATTCCATGTTCCTCAGAATGTGTGATATTCTTCTTGATTATTTATTTTTGGTTTATGTATGTCCTTGTTTATAGGCTTGCATTCTTCTTTCTTTATGGATACATTGACAATATCTGCATAACTTATTTTCTCTTCTTAGATTCATGTCATCATATAGATTGAACACTTATCAATATTATTTTATTTGTAAATATGTCCATACTTGTCATATAATGTTTTTTTATTGCATATGAGTTCATCGAGTATTTTGGTGCCACTACCAAAATTTAGTTGGATGTTCTTCTTTTGTAGTTCCTTTCATAGTGAGACTATTGCATCTTCCATATTCTCTGTTATTTTCTTATTTTCTTCCAGTTGTCTCTTGATTGTTTCTTCAATCACTTTGGCTCCTTCCAACTAAATCCTTAGATCTTTGTTAGTTTGCTTGGATTCTTTAGAATTATTTATAGGGTTTTTGAACCCTTCCTTCAGTTTACTTAACTCTTCTTTGAGAGACTTTTTTTTTCTCACTATTCTTATATCACTTAAGGAACTGATCAATTATTACTCAAGATTCACTTCTCCTTCTTCCTATCCTTCATTATTTTTAGTAGTTTCATCTTGAATCTCTAATGCCATAAAGAATACTCTCCTTCAGTCACTTTCACTATCATCATCTTCTTCGGATGAGGAACTATCGACTTTTGAATAGAGGCTTTTATTTCTTTTTAAATTCTTGTGTTTATTTCCTTGTCTCTTTTATGATATTTATTTTCTTTCTTCGGAACTTATTCTTCATCACTATATAAAACCCTTGCATAAGGAAATTTGGAAGCAAAATAGCCAACTTTTCCACCATTAAAGAATTTGAAAGAAAGCTTACCTTTATGCTTGTCAGTTCCTCTTTTCAAATTTGTCACGAAGTTGGATTGTTCTTCATTGTTTGGATCATAACTATTGCTACCATAGGGTTTTGACCTTGGTTTCTTCTTTCTTGTCTTATTGGAGGTTTTGAAGGATGCTTCCCTTTTGGATGGATTTTCTTGTTCTGTTCTCAGTACATATGTTGTAAGTATTCCATGTAATTTATCCATGCTCAATGTAGCTAAATCTTTTGTTTATTCTATAGCTATAATTTTAGGGTCAAATCTCATTGGAAGAGATCTCAATATCTTTTGCACAATAATTGAATTTTCAATATTTTTTCGTAGTCCTATTATAGTGTTCACAATTTCATCAACTCAGAGAAAATAAGTTGTAATATATTCATCTTCCTTCATTCTCATATGTTCAAATTGTCCTTTATAAGTATGAAGTGTGTCCCCATTGACTTTAACATCTCCTTCATAAACATTTTTGAGCTTGTCCCATATTTTGTTCACAGAATCAAAATGCATAACATTAAAAAAACTTGAACCTGTTTGACCACTTAGAATGACATTTATAACCTTTGAAATGTATTCACTAAACTTTTTCCGAAGATTATCTATCATGGGAGAAGCTATTGCAGTGTATCCATATCTTACAACTTTCCAAACATCAAATCCATGTTCTTGAAAAAATGCTCTCATTCGTATGCTAAAAAAAGAATGATATTTCCCATCAAACAATGGTGTTCCATTTTTGGTAAATTGTCCTTTCTTATCCATGATCTTCCTTCTAGCGGTTAGACTATTACTAAAGGAACCCACTATAATACCTATCACTAGAATATTCAAGAATAATGAGAGGGGGGTTGAAATAGTATAGAGTTATTTAAACAATAATAACCTTCAAGAATTACATATACATTAATAATTAATCATGTTCTTCATCATCACATACACATTTCACATATATTTTTATGCGGAAACCAAATTGGGAGAAAACCACAAAAAAATTTCTTATGTAGTTTCAAGATTTTACAAGCACCTACTTGAAGGAAGAACCCACTCCCTAAGTTTTCTAGCACCTAATGGAAGGAGACACCAATCCCCTTGTAATATTTTAAATGATTATGTGGGATAAAATCAAACTTCAAATACAATCCCAAAATAACTTCTTAAATATGCATACAAAATTGTTTAGAATTGTACCTCAAATATGCAAACTTGTAAGATTTTCCATGAGCTCAATTTTCCATTTATGATTCTAAAACTTGGACCTATAATATGATTTTTTGTTATCCTTATAATGCAATAAGTGGAATTCAATTTGGACCTACCAAGTTTCATATATAACTATGTTATTGAAAACACATGTTTGCGGCTAGTTTCTTGATTAGTCACAAACCCTAACTTCCAACAAGTATAACTCTATATCTACAATGAATTGGGATCTTAAACTTGTAAAAAATATTATTCAATATCTTCTATTGAATTTCCCCAAGCTTTGATCCTTGAATCATCACCAATATATATATATATATATATATATATATATATATATATAGCAAAAAGATGACTCATTTCGAAGAAGAAAACCCTAGTTTTAAAAACCTCCACTTCCACTGAGTATAATGCCAAACCTATAATAAGTCAAGATATACAATTCATACCCAAGATTATTATATATATCTTCTGAAACACCAATTTTCTCTTTAAGAATCACTCTATAAAAAACATTATATAAAAAATTCCAAGATGACCTTTAAAGAAAAACCTTAGAACAAATCACCACAAGACTTCATCTTCCCTTTGAATTTCACCCTTCTTCACTTCATCTTCCCTTGGAAATATCCTCCTCCAAGATGAAATTCACTCCTATTCCTTGGCTAAGTATAATTAGTGTGATCCAAATGCCAAATTAAGGTAATCTTATTTGTATGAGTGTTCTCCACATGAGCGGGTGCGACCAAGGGTCGCAACTTTTGGATCACACATTTTCCTTAAGGATGGTCAACTTTAGGGGATTCTTTACTTTACTTTAGAGGATAATTATCTTGGCTTTAGGGGCTTATTAACTTGGCTTTATGGGATTATACACTTTAATTTAGGGGATTTTTTGACTTGGTTTTAGGGCTTCTTCAAGGCTCCTTCAAGGCTCCATTTGTGTACAACTCAAAGTGGGCATGTAGAAACAACCACATGTTATCTCATCATGTGAGGCCCATGCTTAAAATATACACCATAAGAGGAACACTCTGGAGTTATATACAATTATGTCAAGATTCCTTCAAGTCTCTTCAAGTCTTCTTCAAGTGGACACATCATCATCACTTTTAGGGGATTCTTTTATTTTCTTTAGGGATTCTTATAAGGCTGACATCAACGACAATAAATTTTCCAAGAGGAGTTTCTAAAGGGATTAGAATACTTACAGTTTTTGCTTCTTCTTTTCTGTTGGATTGATGAATGGAAAGGTACATCTCCTCATTTCAAAAGACAACCTGGTTACAACAAGGTCTAAATAGCATGAGTGGTCTGAATACATGGTTTTCTTTGGAATTTGTCTTGTGTTTTGTGCAATATTTCATTATTTTCTTAAAGTTATTGTTCTTGGTTTGTATAAATCCATAAACTAATCCATGTGTGAGATAGGGATTAATAGACCATCCAAAGAATGAAAATATGCTCAAGCATTTGTTGAGCAAAGGAATGCATACCCCATGAAAGGATATTCTCAAATACTTTCCGACACTCAATATTTATTACTAGGGATGAATATGAAATTTAGGAAGTAGTGGAGAAACCAGATATCCATGAACATATTCCATGGGAGGAGGATATAGAATATTCTTCTAGTAGTCCTTGTGAGAAGATAGAAGGGATCAAAGATTCATGGAACACATCATATGAAGACAAGATATTGGAGCTAGAGATTGAATATTTTTTGGTATGTTTGTCACCATATCCTTTGTGCATTATGGATTGTGAAGACTAGTTGTCCAGAGAACTTCATGACATCACAATTAGAGAGAGCTAAGAAAAAAAAATATTACATTGAATCTTGGATCCAAACTGTCATCACGCTGCAATTCCCCTCCATCCTTCAAGCTTATTAAAATCTTATCCAGAAGATCAGCTGGCCTCTCATGTCTGGGTGGCCATTAAGGTACATTTTTCATACTCAGATATGAGTCTTCTTATAGATATCCTACACACATGGCTTCACTAGACATACTCCTACAATTGAGAAAGGTTTCCTTTTTCAATTAGGGTAGCATAGTAGATCAGTGAATTTCAATAAGTGTTGCATACATTTAGTAGTCTAGCTTAAAGTACAATGAAACAACCTTTTTATGTTTTTCGAATAAGTGGAGAATGTCAACAATTGACAAGGAAGTAGCATATTTTTCCAACAACGACATTCTTCTCCTATGGTACCGAAATTGCATGGTAGATGCGATAAATATAAATATGTATTTTGTTTCTTTCATTAACTAGATAGGTTTGTAGTATCTCAAATTTCTTCTTCAATTCTAGTATGTAAGTATCAACCCCAAATAACTAAGGTAACTTGAGGTGAAGAGTTTTATAATCTTTATAATTTATTGGAAATGAGGGGAATTTATCATAAAGAAAACATTATAAGCTTGTTACTCTATCTTATCTACTACTTATCCTTTTAATTTTAACCCATCCCATTGATAACTTCTATTACATTTTTCACTTTTGTCTTTTTTCAAAATCCCCCACCATCTTGTCTTTTGAGTTTCCTCAATTGATGGTTGTCAAGTGTTGAAGTGGTACAATATCCCCTCATCTTATGGATACTTGTAGATTATGTATAAGGAGGGTTATAGTGGAAACATTTATACACCAACAAAAGGGTAGGTATTTATAGATAGGAAAATATTTTACCTACACATGTGTGCTCTTATCCATTACAAAAATAAAGTGGACTATACCGTGCCCTGAAAAATAATATGGTATAGTAAATTCACTCATCCCTATTTCAGATTTTTTTCGAGTAGTTGGGAAGTATGACTAGGATTACATAGAAGTAGGCACAATTTCATGGGGCACGTGACTTGAGAGAATGTTTTCCTTGTCTTGGAGACCTTCCTACTAATTTTAGGAAGCTATTTTCAAAACACAACCCACACATGGATCTTGTTACTTAAAATGCAGACATATGTTTAGTAAAGTTCTCTTTAAATATGTTGGGAATGAACTTAAATATATGGACTAGTTTATTAAACACAACTAACATTTCACTCATGTCCAGTATGAAAACAATTAAAGAACAAAGTTTTGAATCCGATGTTTCTTCTTCTGGCCAAGATCTATGCTCCTCTCCTTCCTCAGTAATTGTAATAGTTGGTGGATTAATTGGGATGTAAGCTACGAATTTTCTTTATAATGCGTATTTCAAGAAGATTTTGTTGGAGTCAAGGGATGGAGTGGTGTAAGAGATATTTTGGATGATGGAAGAATATTTAGATGGGAAAATTTTCCGAGGAATGTGTTATCCTTCTTCAGAATGGTTAGTTGCTGTAAAATGTTGCTCAACAGTTACCAGTAGCTGCAATGATTACAAACTTAACAAAGCCCACAACAAATAATCTTGTAGTTTTGTGATTTTCAAAATTAGTTACATATTTTCAACATTTTCGCCATGTGATGCATATTTGGGGTGAGGTATTTGCAACATATATGTTCCTCTCGAAGTTCAAGGTGACCCACGATAGTAAATTTACTAAAATGTTCAGTTTACATAGGATTTTGAAAGGGATTGAAATAATCCCATTTAGTGAATAGATCGGGATATTTACTGCTTATGGGATGAAAATGGATCTATTTTGAAATAAATCTTGATTGTAAATGGTCCTTTATGCGCAAGCTTGTATTGATAGAAGTACTAGTACTTAGAATAAATTTAGGATTTTTCAAACATTTTATCAGGATGTAGTTGGAGGGTTATGACAACATCACTCATGGGTCCTTCATTTTTCTATCTGACCTTATGTTTGCTCTACATTCCAAAGTCTCCATCATGGCTTGTAAGCAAGTGAAGAAAGATTGTTGAAAAACAATTGTTGCAAAATCACCTTAATAAAGAAAATGTTGCAACAAATCTTGGCTTGTTGGTAGAAGCACTAGATGTGGGATACGAGGCTACCATAGAGGAATATGTAGAGAATAAACAAGAAATTCGGGGAATTATGGGTGGGAAATCCAACTCATGGCATGTAATAAGAACAAAAATTATCTAGATATGGAAGTCAATAATTGTTTAGATTTGGTAGCCAACCCCAAGTATTATATCCTTCTAATGGACTATGTTGAAAGAAAGAAAATACTTCTATCCACCACTTCGGTACTATTTCTTATTCTTATAATTTCTCTCGTAAATAAATTTCTTCAATCAATTCATTTTTTTTGTTGCAGCAAAATGTAACATCCTGCTCTAGCGCACTGTGCAAGCTTATTCTTTGAGGACACTTGCTCGCAAGTGATCTGGATTATTATGCTATTAAAACTTTTGATTTTGATTATGAGGCATTATGGGTTGATAACATGTTGTTTTACCGCTTTGACATAGACTAGTGCTATTGACTCAGTTTTACTAAGTGTGCAGGATTACGGACCTAGAGGATGCTGAGGCATCACTGGAACCCCTTGGACTCTGGATCGAGTCAGGGAGTGATACCATTGGGGTTTGATTGTTTTTACTATGATATCAGTGCATTTGATTGGATGATATGACATGGATATATTCTGACATGATTTATTAATGATGCAGGCTGACGATAGCTTCTCGACCAGATTCACATATGGAGTAAAGGGGTCACGGAAAACTGCCAGAGATGTTGAGGGAGAGGTGTGGACAACAGTCCTACCACAACATACTAGCACTCCCATCGTGGCTCAAAATGTAGGTTAACGACTACCTAGTTCGAGAGGACACATGATGTCATGAGGGAAGATTGCGACAATCGCTCACAATGATTCTAAGGGGTGTGCAATAAGTCGGGGGACTTATTCCTTAGAAGCCCTTAGTCTCCCACAAGTTCACCTGGTGGAGTGTTGACTCAAGAGGTTATTGATGTCTACCAAATCAGTCAAAAGGTGAGTGGCACCCTTGGAGCATGTGGTGCGTCCTGAAGGGCACGTCGCACAAGAAAAATGGAGGATGGCAAGTGGCACCCTTGGATCACGTAGTGCATCCTGAAGGGCACGTCGCACAAAGGAATAGATGAGGCGAGTGACACCCTTAGAGAACCTAGTGCATCCTGAAGGGCACGTCGCATTATTAAAGATAGAGGAATGAACCTAGATGGACCTAAGACAAATAACATGTTAAGTAATTTTTAAAAACAATTTCCCTAATTAAATGTCACCTAGTACGAAATTTAAGGCCTAAGTCTAAATTATGCTAGTGGTAAAATTTTGTCTTCTATAATTTTTTTTTTTTAATAATAATAAAAAAAAAACTTAAATAATAATTATGATCTTCGCTAAATCTTGTAACATGAAGGGAGTAAGAAATTTAATTTATTCATAAAAATTAAAATTATGTTGGATTAAAATTTGAAAAGGGAATTAATTGTTTTATTACCTGAATAGATTAAAATATACTAATTAAATAAGAAAAGGGAGAAATGGGTTAATTTTCACCCCTGCCTTTTTGAGTTCTAAGTAAAAAGGAAAAAATAAAAAAATAGGAAACTAGGGAAAAGAGGTAACATAAAAAGGGAAAAAGGGGAACTTAAGGGAAAAAGCGGAAAGTCAACTTAGTAAAGAATCTACCATTGAAGAGATTTCTTATTTTAAATTGAATTAGCAATTTCATAATAGGGAAATCCTTTAAAACCTGTAAGGGAATTTGGGGACACCTAGGAGTGATTCTAGGAGTAACTCTAGGTGGGTGAGTGAAATAAGATAATTAATAAATTAAAGAAATTAAATAATAGAGGAATGAAGGGGATGGGTGACACTTGTACGGAGAAGAATTTTTAGGAATTTATTTAAAAAACTTTAATTAAATGCGATTTTAAGAAAGAGAGGAAGTCGAAAATTCTATATAATGAAGGAAGGAGAAGGAGAAAGGATCATCTTCTGTTTGCGTAACTTTACGTTGTAGAAATATCTACTTGACTGATTTACTTGTGGGAGTTGGGATGCCCATCTCGGAGATGAGTGGTAGCTCAGCCTTGCGAGGTGAGCTGGGAGCTAGACGAGATCTTTGAATGGTGTGCGTGGCCCCTTTGCGGCTCAGTGGGCTAAGGGGGAATAAGAGTACCCCTAGCATTGGTTGGGAGGTACCAATGATGTCTTGGCTGTCGGTGAGTGGTAGTTGTACGAAGCGCACAGACGTCACTCAAAGCGGGCAAACAGGAAACGATACGCTTTCTTCATTGAATGGTAGAATGTTGTAGGTTTTATGATTGGATCTGCATGTTGATTATGTAAGTAGATTGGATGTTTATATTGATAGCTAAAATTTTCTTAGCCTAGCTCTTTGGTTGTCGTCTCCAATGGCCTTGTTTTCCTGCATGTTGTGACCACCCTGTGGTGTTGATTGTGACCTTGAGATATTTTAGCTTTCATCCCTAGCTCGTCAATCCTCGCCTGAGCAGTCGGCTAGGAGCCTGATCTACAGTCGTCACCTTAGCATTAAAAGACCTATGGATCTCAATGCCTTGCTTTTCTATGCGATGATGGTGAAGCGAAGGATGAACCCATCCATCGTCTACCTCTGTTGTTGTCCTTGGCAGTTGTGGTCTTGCGTCCTATAGCAAAGTTACCTCTGTGTATGGAATTCTTGCATCATGTTGGTTTTCCCTGCGATCATCTCCATGACCTCTCCCAATAGACCCTTGCATTCCCTTACTATTGGTTGTGTTGGTTGTTATCCTAGTAAAGTAAGGAATTTCATTTCAGTCCGCAATCTACTGTTATCCTCGTAAACTAGAGAATTTCATTTCAGTCCGTTATTTACTTTATCCTGGTAAAGTAGAGAATTTCATTTCAGTCCAAAATTTACTGTTATCCTAGTAATGTAGAGACATTCATTTCAGTCCACAATTTTTTGTCATCCTGGTAATGTAGAGAATTTCATTTCAGTCTGCAATTTTAATGATCTCCTGGTAATGAAAAGATTTAAACTCCGTTTTTTTTTATATATATATTGGTACTCTAGAACGTGAAGGAATTTAAATTCCGGTCTGTGTTTTTGGGTATCTTGGAAATAAAAGGGGGGGTTGTTATCTCTGGTTGCGGTTGTTGGGCACCCCAGGCAATGAAAACATACGCTCTATCCCTGTCTGTGTTTTGGTTGCATTGAATGTATTAACCATCTCTTACTGTCACCACCATTTATTTATTTTTACCAGCAATTTAATACCACGAGTTGACCACGATTGGTGTGTTACACGGATATTATTTATAAATTTTACTGCCAGCCATGTCCACGCTTTTCCTTGGGTGTAGAATCCTGGTAATTGACTGTGATTTCGTTGAAAGCGTAACATTTTTGTTGCTTTAAACACTGCCTGTGATGGCTGCTTTACCCACAAAATTTATGCTTTTAACAATGACATAGTCTGCTACTAAATGCCCATGAATTTTTTCCTGGGCAACGCAGATAAAATTGATATGTTGGATTACATTCATACATTCGTGTGGTTGTAAGGTTTCCTTGCTAAACGGTTGTGGTTAACGTTTTCATAACCAACTAGCTGAATAATGCCCTTCCTGAATCCATAGTTGTGCCAGATTCCTCCCCCATGTTATCTCACACATGTTTGGTGCACTAAGTCTCTAGGTGTGGCACTGCCATTCAAGTTAGCTGTCAGGATCGATTGAACATCACCCATTACTACAAACTACTGCCTGGGAATTTCGTTTAATGTTACACCATTTCTGCCTCAAATTTAATTACTACTCCACTAGAAAAGTGTGATAGTTTCATTTTAGTTCAACTCAGAATCACCCTGTGGTTGCCTCACGATTGGAGAACTCGAATTTCGTTCCTGAGTGCATTCAAATCTTGTTGCTAACTAAAGGAATACTTACCTTGATAGCTATCTCAACTAGATTGTGTTTACCCCTTATTGGTCTTGGATCTAGGAGGACATCCTTAGACCCTTATTTCTTGCTTGCTTGAGTCTTACTTGCTGCCACTCCTTCATGGAGATGTTCCTGTACAGCCCTCTGTTTAAAAGCAATCCTACATTTTTAGTAAATCTGGACAACACATTTGTAGGGTACCACAAACTCATCTGAGGAAACGCTGATTTTTTTTCCCAACAAACTTGAGCCAGCGAATGATGGTACACCTGTACCCTCTTAAAATAGGCAGTAATACTGCTAGACTACTTGTTGGTCATTTGTTAATAGTATTCAAGTTAGCATTACACCTTGTTTTTTTCTTAATTGTCTTATTTGGTAATTGCTATTTTAAGTGATAAATTTTTAGACTTGCTAAATCAGTTGCATTAGTGTTAAGTAGAGTTTTAATTATCAACCAATTTGAAGTTTAGACTTTCTTAACTTGATGAGCATTTAACGATAAGTTAGATGTCACCATGATGACAATTTGTAATTTAGAAATGCGCAAATGGATTTGTTTAAGGCCAATTTAGGTTGCACTTTAATGTCATTTTGCATTTTAGACATGCTAAGTTGGGCTCGTAATAGATGATTAAAATAGACTGTAATTATTGACTAGCTTGACTCGACGATTGATTGGGATATTGGTGAAGTCGTTCCTTGGCATGCGCTTCCTTCAAATGACCTCAATCTTGTGTCTTTTCAATCTTCTTTTGGGGTGAGTATAGTCTCCTTGTCAGTAGTCAGCTCCTAGTGCGTAGGAGTTTTCTAGAGTCCTTGGTCCTGTTGTGGTGGGTGGGTAGTCGTTCGTCCCCGTTGTCCTATGGATGTGTCGTCTAGTTTCCCTTCTGCCAGTGTGTGGAGTCTTAGCTATTCTTTCCTATTCTACGGGCGTGGTGCTCACTGTCAGCTATGTCGTCTAGTTGTTTTCATCGTAGTTGTCTTGTATTTGTCAAAACAAATTTGCACTATTGTTTTTCTTGTAGACGTATTGATGAGGGTTGTTACACATGGTATAAGAGTGGGTTCAACTTGGGACTGTGAATCGCTAGGCTTTCCAGTGTAGTAAACTCATGAGTCTTGACCCTTGTGATAAGTAAAAACCTTAACATGTCCCCATGGAGATCACATTTAGAGGGTGCCCCTGAGGGCCCCCAATATGCAATAGCTAGTACCATTAGCATCATCTGAGATCTCGAGAGAGATGCGTTCTAGCATCCATGAGTGTCACGGACTTTGGTGTCGTCGAATAATAGTTGTAGAGTAAGGAATGTGCTTCACACTTTGCATATACGATCTCCAGCATGAAGGTCCACATGGTGGTCTTTCTATTGAAGGGGATCATTCTTTTATGGTGGAAGACGCTCCTTCCCCTTTTGAACCTGGTCGTTGACGACATGTCATGGGAACTGTTCGAGGGACTATTCTAGGAGAGGTATGTTTCTAAGGAATTCATGGAGCATCAACTCAACGAGTTTGATGCCTTACGACGAGGTAGCCACACGGTTCTTTAGTACGAGGCCCATTTTGGAGCTGGTTGATATGCTCCACACAAGTTACTCAGAAACGTAAGGTAAAGAAGTTCAAGTTTGTCCTTATTTTTAGAATTCATCTTCGACTTCGGGTACTAGGAGCACTGGACTGAAGAAGGGGTGTTGTACATGTGGGGAGCCACACTACCAGCGCGACTGCCTTGTGGAGAGGACCAGAGCATCCAGATCCGCTGGACCCACTACCATGGGAGATATGGGCAAGGCTCATCGGATACATGCAATGGTGAATAACCGTCTGGCAGAGCATTAGTCGACTGTGCTCGAGACGTCAAGTACCCTCGCTGACGAGACCCTTAGTATTTTGATAGATCCCGGTGCTACTGGGAGTTTCATTTCTAGTGTAGTGCTAAAAAGGATTAAGGTAAAGGCAGTCAGATAGGATGAGTTTAGCTTTGTAGAGATGACTTTGGGAGCCAAACAAAAGGTCAGAGGAAAGGTTATGGGATGTACCCTTAACCTGGGATAGTTTTTCACCAGGGTACACATATGCGTCACGATCTTAGGATCTTATGACGTCGTGATTGGTATGGATTAGTTGGAATCACATGAGGGCATACTTAAATATAAGACAAAATGGTTGATCTTGGTCTATGACAAGGGACAAAGATGTATGATTGTAGGCTGAAACCTAGGAGTTTCCCTGAGGTTCATCTCTTCCTTACAACTTCGGAAGAGCATGCGCAAGGGGTGCAAGCTTTATGCGATCCTTGCGTTAAAAGAAAAATGAGAAGCAGAAGGTCTAAAACAGCTTCCAGTGGTAAGAGAGTTTGTTGACACCTTCTCAGAGGAGTTACCTAGGATGTCATCAGAGAGGGAATTGGATTTTACCCTAGACCTAAAACCATGGACTGAACCGATAGTGAGAACACCTTATCGGATGTCGACCCCGGAGTTACAAGAGTTGAAAATGCAACTAAAGGAGTTGTTGGACCAGGGACTGATACATCCTAGTGTGTCACCATGGGGTGCACTTGTTATTTTCATATGAAAGAAGGATGGGTCATGGAGGCTCTGCATTGACTACCATCGACTGAACAAGGCCACAATAAAGAATCAGTATCCATTGCCGAGGATTGATGATTTGTTCGATCAAATGAAGGGTGCGACGTTGTTCTCAAAGATCGACTTGCAATCTGGATATCACCAGTTACAGATCAAGGAGGACAAGGTCCCTAAGACCGCCTTTAAGATGAGGTTTGGACATTACGAGTTTATTGTTTTACCGTTTGGACTATCAAACACCCCAGGGGTATTTTTGAGTTTGATGAATGGGGTGTTCCACGAGTACTTGGACATGTTCTTCCAAGTATTCATTGACGATATTTTTATTTACTCTCAGACAATGGAGGAGCATGTTGAGCAGTTGTCCTTGGTACTACAGTGTCTGTGAGAGCACAAATTGTATGGAAGGTTGTCCAACTTCTCTTTTTATCAATCGAAGATTCACTACTTAAGGCATGTTATCTCCGACGAAGGCATCGTTGTGGATCTAGCAAGGGTCGAGGATATTATGGAATGGCCTGCACTAAAGAATGTCTCGGAAGTTCATATCTTCATGGGTTTAGTAGGATACTATCGACGTTTCATCGAGGGATTTTCAAAGATAGCAAATCCGATCACGAAATTGTAGAAGAAAAACAAGGAGTTTGGCTGGACTAAGAAATGCGCGAAAGGATTTCGGAGGCTCAAGGAGATGTTGACAACATCGATACTAAAGGTCCTAGACATGGTCAGGGACTTCTTGGTATGCACTGACACATCCAAGGAAGGCTTAGGTGGAGTCTTGATGCAAGACGGACGCGTGATCACTTACTTTTTGAGGAAACTGAGAAGGCATGAGGAGAACTACACGACGCACGATTTGGAGTTGTTAGACATCGTATATGCCTTGAAGGTTTGGAGACACTACCTTGTTGGATGACAATTTGAACTAAAGACTGAACATTGTGGACTACAACACATCTTTACACAAAGTAACCTGAACGTGCGACAATGGCATTGGTCGGAATTACTAGCAAGTACGACTTGAGATTACCTACATAAAAGAAACAATGAACCGAGTGGTGGATGCATTGAGTCAGAGACAACACATATTTTCAGTGCTTCCTCTTAAGACGAATCTACTTGAAAAGATTCTAACATTACAGCGTGACGATGACTGGTATAAAAAGCTCAAGGGTTTTATTGGACAAAACACAATCCTGGTACCACAATTTGAAGGATTTGCGATTGATAGCGATGGATTATTGAGGTTTAAAAATTGGATCTACATACCGTCGAACGATGAATTGAGGATGTTCATCCTGAGTGAGGCTCATAGAGAAGTTTACATGGCTCACCCGGGAGTCACAAAGATGATGGCAGACCTTAAACCCTTATTCTTTTGGAAGGGAATGAAGGAAGACATAGTCAACTATGTGGCCAAATGTCTAGAATGTCAGCAGGTAAAGGCTGAACATAGACACCCAACATGATTACTACAACCACATGCTATTCTAGAATCAAAATGGGAGGTTATTTTGATGGATTTTATTGTTGGATTGCCATTGACGGCAAGGAGACATGACTCGATTTTTGTAGTAGTAGACACTCTGACGAAGAGTGCTCACTTTATTCCTATGCATATAATGTATTAGGAACCTGACATAGATAGAGTTTTCATCAGTGAGATTGTCAGGCTACATAGCGTGCTTAGGAGGATTATAGCTGATCGAGGATCAGTGTTTTCTGGACGATTTTGGATGAGTTTCCAAGATGCCTTGGGAAACCAACTTAACTTAGTACTGCATATCAGATAGAGACTAAAGGGTAGACTAAACGAATGAACTAGACCTTGGATTACATGTTGTGCATGTACGTGATGGACCAACAAAATCATTGGGAAGAATTCTTGCGACTAGTGGAGTTCGCTTACAACAACAGTTACTAGAGCACCATTAAGATGGTGCCTTTCGAGTTTCTTTACGGGTGACCATGTCGGATTCCTTTGAGTTGGGATCATCTTGAGGATATGGTCTTGGTGGGACCAGAAGCGATCCAATATATGGAAGAGAAAATGAAAATGAAAGGACAAGGGTTTAAGGAAGCGCGGGATCAACAGAAGAGTTATGCTGATGCGCATCGTGTCGACCTTAGTTGCGATATGGCGATCAAGTATTTTTGTGGCGGAAACCAAATAAGAGTTTGATCAAGTTTGGAAAATCAGTGATACTATATCCTACAATATTGAGGAAAAGAGAGGACCATGACTTTTGACTAGCCTTGCAAATTCCTGAGGCATATGCACGATGTTTTTCACATCTCGGTCTAAGACATTATGATTAGTGATCTTACACATGTTGTGACTTGATCACCTTGCGATGTCATATGAGTGTGCTCTAATGGCTGAGTCAATACGCATCTTGGATCATCGCATTTAAAAACTATGATGTCGAACGATAGAGTAGGTCAAGGTCTAGTGGGCCAATTATAGTCCGCACTTGGCGACCTGTGAAGACACATATGATATGCACCAATAGTTTTCCATTTTTGTTTGATAGATAGACATATGATACTGTGATACACTTTATTTCAACATTTATACTGTGAAACTTCAGGATGAAGTTTAGACCAAGAGGGGGTGTATGTAACATCCCGCTCTGGCACACTGAGCAAACTTATTCTTTGAGGACACTTGCTCGCAAGTGATCCAGATTATTATGCTATTAAAACTTTTGATTTTGATTATGAGGCATTATGGGTTGATGACATGTTGTTTTACCGCTTTGACATAGATAGCTGCCATTGAATCAGTTTTACTGAGTTTGCAGGATTATGGACCTAGAGGATGTCGAGGTATCGATGGAACCCCTTGGACTCTAGATCGAGTCAGGGAGTGATACCACTGGGGTTTTATTTTTTTTACTATGATATTAGCACATCTGATTGGATAATATGACATGGATATATTCTGACATGATTTATTGATGATGTAGGCTAATGATAGCTTGCTGACTAGAATCACATATGGAGTAAAGGGGTCACGCATGACTACCAGAGATGTTGAGGGAGAGGTGTGGACAACAGCCCTGCCACAGCCTACTAGCACTCCCACCGTGTCTTCAACTGTAGGTTGATGACTACATAGTTTGATAGGACCCACGATGCCATGAGGGTAGACTGTGACAGTTGCTCATGATGATTCTAAGGGTCACTCAATAAGGTGGGGGCCTTATTCCTTAGAAGCCCTTAGTCTACCACAAGTTCACCTGGTGGATTGTTGACTCCAGGGATTACTGGTGTCTACCAGATCAGTTAAGAGGCGAGTGGTACCCTTGGAGCATGTGGTGCATCCTGAAGGGCATGTCATGCAAGAAAAATGGAGGATGGAAAGTGGCACCCTTGGAGCACGTAGTGCGTACTGAAGGGCACATCACGCAAAGGAACAGATGAGGTGAATGGCACCCTTGGAGCACCTAGTGCATCCTGAAGGGCACGTCGCATTGTTAATGTTAGAGGAATGAATCTAGATGGCCCTAAGACAAATAACATGTTAAGTAATTTTTAAAAACAATTTCCCTAATTAAATGTCGCCCAGTACGAAATTTAAGGCCTAAGTCTAAATTACGCTAGTGGTAAAATTTTGTCTTCTATATATATATTTTTTAACAACAATAATAAAAATAACAAAAAAAGCTTAAATAATAATTATGATCTTCGTTAAATGTTGTAACTTGAAGGGAGTAAGAAATTTAATTTATTCATAAAAAATAAAATTATGTTGGATTAAAATTTAAAAAGGGAATTAATTGTTTTATTACCTTAATAGATTAAAATATACTAATTAAATAAGAAAAGGGAAAAAGGGGTTAATTTTCACAACTGCCTTTTTGAGTTCTATGTAAAATGGGGAAAGAGGGAAAATAAAAAAATAGCAAACTAGGGAAAAGAGGTAACATAAAAAGGGAAAAAGGGGAACTTAAGGGAAAAAGCAGAAAGTCAACTTAGTAAAGAAACTACCATTTAAGAGCTTTCTAATTTTAAACTGAATTACAATTTCATAATAAAGAAAGCCTTTAAACCCTGTAAGGGAATTTGGGGACACCTATGAGTGATTCTAGGAGTAACTCTAGGTGGGTGAGGGAAATAAGATAATTAATAAATTGAAGAAATTAAATAATAGAGGAATGAAGGGGATGGGTGACACTTGTATGGAGAAGAATTTTTAGGAATTTATTTTAAAAACTTTAATTAAATGAGATTTTAGGAAAGAGAGGAAGTGGGAAATTCTATATAATGAAGGAAGGAGAAGAAGAAAGGATCATCTTTTGTTTGCGTAAAGTTATGCTGCAGAAATATCTACTTGACTGATTTACTTGTGGGAGTTGGAATACCCATTTCAAAGAGGAGTGGTAGCTCGGCCTCACAAGGCTAGCTGGGAGATAGACAAGATCTCTGGATGGTGTGTGTGGCCCCTTTGTGGCTCGGGGGGCTAAGGAGGAAGAAGAGTACACATAGCGTTGGCTGGGAGGTACTGGTGAAGTCTCGGCGGTTGACGAGCGGGAGTTACACGGAGCGTGCGGACATCACTCGGAGTGGGCGAACAAGAAATGGTACACTTTCTTCATTGAGTGGTAGAATGTTGTAGGTTTTATGATTGGATCTGCATGTTGATTATGTAAGTAGATTGTATGTTTAGATTGATAGTTGAAACTTTCTTATCCTAGCTCTTTGGTTGTCATGTCCTATGGCATTGTTTTCCCGAATGTCGTGATCACCCTGTGGTGTTGATTGTGACCTTGAGGTTTTTTAGCCTTCATCCCTATCTCATTAGTCCTCACCTGAGCAGTCGACCAGGAGCCTGATCTACGGTCGTCACCTTATCTTTAAAAGACCTATGGATCTCAATTCCCTGCTTTTCTGTGTGAGGATGGTGATGCGAAGGACAAACTCCTCTGTTGTCTACCTCTATTGTTGTCCTTGGCAGTTGTATTCTTGCATCCTCTAGAAAAGGTACCTCTGTGTATGGAATTCTTGCATCGTGTTGGTTTTCCCTGCGATCATCTCCATGACCTTTCCCATTAGACCCTTGCATTTCCTTACTATTGGTTGTGTTGGTTGTTATCCTGGTAAAGTAAGGAATTTCATTTCAGTCCACAATTTACTGTTATCCTGGTAAAGTAGAGAATTTCATTCTAGTCCGCAATTTATTGTTAACCTGGTAAAGTAGAGAATTTCATTTCAGTCCGAAATTTACTGTTATCCTCGTAATGTAGAGACTTTCATTTCAGTCCGCAATTTTCTGTTATCCTAGTAATGTAGAGAATTTCATTTCAGTCCGCAATTTTAATGATATCCTGGTAATGAAAATATTTAAACTCCATTTATATATATATATATATATATTGGTACACTGGAATGTGAAGGAATTTAAATTTCAGTCTGTGTTTTTGGGTATCTTGGAAATAAAATGGGGGGTTGTTATCTCTGGTTGTGGTTGTTGGGTACCCTAGGCGACAGAAATGTACTCTTTGTCCCTATCTGAGTTTGGGTTGCATTGAATGTATTAACCATCCCTTATTGTCACCACCATTTAACTTTTTTTACCAGCAATTTATTACCACGAGTTGACCATGATTTGTGTGTTACACAGATGTTATTTATAAATGTTACTGCCAACCATGTCCACGTTTTTCCTTGGGTGTAATATCCTGGTAATTGACTATGATTCTGTTGAAAGGTTCACATTTTTGTTGCTTTAAACGTTGCCTCCGCTAGCTGTTGTACCCACGAAATTTATGCTTTAAATAGCAACAGAGTTTGTTACTAAACGTACATGAATTTTTGCCTAGGCAACGCGAATAGCATTGATATGTTGGATTATGTTCATACATTCGTGTGGCTATAAGGTTTCCTTGTTAAATGGTTGTGGTTAACATTTTTATAACCAGCTATCTGAACAACGCCCTTCCTAAATCCTTAGTTGTGCCAGATACCTCCTCCATGTTAGCTCACACATGTTTGGTGCACTAAGCCTCCAAGTGTGGCACTTCCATTTGGGTTAGCTGTAAGGATTGATTGAACATCACCCATTACTATGAACTACTGCCTAGGAATTTTGATTAATGTTACACCGTTTTTGCCTCGAATTTAATTACTGCTCCACTAGAAAAGTGTGATAGTTGCATTTTAGTTCAGCTCAGAACTACCCCATGGTCGCCTCATGATTGGATAACTCAGATTTCGTTCCTGAGTGCATTTGAAATTTGTTGCTAATCAAAGGAATGCTTACCTTGATAGCTATCTCGACTAGATTGTGTTTACCCCTTATTGATCTTAGAGCTAGGAGGACAACCTTAGACCCTTATTTCTTGCTCGCTTGAGTCTTACTTGATACTACGCCTTCATGGAGAAGTTGTAGAAACCTAATTAACTCAATTCTATTAAATCCATAAATCTAGAACAATAACCTTCTACTTCTATGCATAAAACTCAATCATTCATTTCAATTCAGCATATAAGGATCATATAAGCATGTTAAATTAATTAATGAACAATAATTTCATAATAGACTAAGAATTACTTAACAGTATAATACAAATTTACCTCTTCCTGATCCTAACTTCTCCACTGACCTAGTTGTCCAACCTGTTGCTTTGTTGTTGCCTGATGCGTTGACCAACTCTGCCCAAACTGACTATCCTCCCAGCCAGCTAGGAGCATCCTGTCTGACTCCGTAGCTCCAGGAAACCGAAAGGAATCTTGGCACCTGTGCCCAAAACCCCTAGCAAATCGGTGCCCCCTGCAATGATACTCAAAGACTGCAGAACTCAACCACAGAACCACAAAAGCCAAGCCAAGAAACCATTACTCTCATCCCCCTCCAAAGTACTTCCTCCTCCCAAAAATCAAATCCTCCTCCCCCTAAAGAATGCCTTCCACCGTAAGGCTCTCCCCATCATATTCCCCCTTCATCGACTCTTCCTTTCATTAATTGTGAGATCGGAAGAGCGTCGTGTAGGGAAAGAG
>CBVK0100020218.1:0-41043 GCA_900067695.1 Picea abies
CTTACCTGGGGCCTGGGCCCTGAAGAAGTCATGTGACCTGAACATAAGGTTGGAGAAGAGATCCATCCATTGGTAATGGAATCTTTCTCCCATCCAAGGTTGTCAAATAACCTTTTCTTTATCAGACTTTTTCTTAATGAAGTAAGGGCCAAGTCATGAGTTGTCGTCTCTCTGGTCATACTTTGGCTTTCCCTTTCTCTTGTCCCACATGAGCACAAGACTTCCTTCAATGAAATTGATGCAAGGTATATTCTCAATGTATGGATAGGAAGGAGGCTCTATGTTGACCATCCTTTTGATGGCTTCTTCACATTCTTAATATTCTTTCTTCAAAATATGGATAGACCCTGGCCCTTTCCCTTGGTACTTTGCAAGTTTCTCTTTGTATTCATCTATCCTTGGGAGGAGCATATCTATGGAGTCTTGCTACATGAAAGGTAGCTCCAATGGATCACACTCAATAATTTGTTGAGGCACATCATAGTTGCATTAATTGATGTAATCAGGACCATTAAGATCCATAACATACCTATCAACTCTCTCTTGATTGTATAATATCTCAAAGGTGCCATATCCCATGGGAATGTGTGCATGGGTAAGTTCCATGCTAAGGAATCCCCCAAGGGTAGTAGACCAACTCCTCGATAAGAGCATCCCCCGGGCATCCAGAACATTGATCACTACTATGTCCATGGGGAGGATGATATGTGGAAAATCAATCAGAAAGACCTCAACGTCCTCACATAACCATAAACTTTGACCCTTTTAGAATAAATACCACATACATTACCATAGGGTTGGGTTTTATTCAAACCAAGTTGTTCCATCACCTTCAATGACATGATATTTGTTGAGGCCCCAGAATCAAGAATGCAATTGTTCAGACAGAGGCTATTCATGCCTAATGAAAGATAGAAGGGAGGATTCTTGTACCTTTTTAGATCAAGATACATAGTGTTCAAAATGATAGGAGGGTCCTCTTTATCGGTTGGTAGCTGCAATATCTTCAAGATTTCCCTTTTCATAGAAGAGATCTGGCACATCTTTGTCACTGGGACCATCATATTCAATTTTACAAACATGTCTGCAACATATATATTCAACTGAATCTCATCTATGGGAGTTGGCTTAGGAAGAAACTCATGTATTGGAGGTGGAGGTGGTGGGGCCACCTTCTCTTATGATGGAAGAGGAGTGGTAGGATGTGATGGAGGGGTTGAAGCCTTATTTCTTCTGGTGTAGGTCAAATATTCCCTCCTTCTTAACTCCTTCTTTTGATCATCTATCAATTGATTCAAGGCTCAGATTCTTCCCTCTCTCTCCCCCCATCTTTTGGATTCATTGATATGTTCATGTGTGACTTGTTTCTCTTGGAAAATGTAGATCATATCCATGAAAATCATAATGTCAGGAGAATATTCATCTCATAAGGGACACTCATCTTCTCTGTGAGGGTCTTGGCATGGAAGGCACCAAAATTTTGTGTCAACCATCCCAATTGGTTTCAAAGTATTAGGGACCTTTGCCTCTTGTTGAGGTCTTAGTTTACAACCTATGGAATATTTGTTGTCTCGTAAATTAAGGTCTTGGAGCAGATTGATTTCTTTCTATAGTAGTCAAATGGCATGTGATCTGGTTTTGTACCTGGCTAAACTGAGTACTCATTTGATCTATCTTCTAAGTCAAGAGGGAGAGCACTACTACTAGAAACCTTAGTCTTTGCTTCTGCCTTGACATGAGGGTAATGAAAAGGATCCACCCTCGAATCAAGGATATTTTATTCAATGTCATCATTGTATTCTTTGGCCTATGCTAATGATGTGGGATTCTTTTCATTTAGAATGAAGCAAAATTTCCCTTCAAAAGAATTCATATAGAGAAGACAGACTGATGCGGTTGTAGGGAAGAACTCTATCAGAATTTGGTTGTACAAACTAAAAAATATGGTATTGAATTCATTCATTGTTTCATTCTCCCTTTTCTTTATCTTATTGAATTGAGCTACAAGTGTCCCACCATCTTTCTTTGTTGACCAACTACTCTTAAATAAATTGGAAAAAAATTCATAGGACATGAGGTGATTGTCTGGAAGGCCTCTGGACCAAACAAGAGCTTCTTCAAATAATGATGAATCCAATAGCCTCATGGCTACATCCTCATGCTCAATACCTACATTTCCCATGTCCCTACCTATGATGTAAAAATGATCCTCAATAGTCACTAGATTATTTCCTAGGAACTTTGTCAACCACTTGTTTGACTCTTTTGGCATTGCGTTGGGGTATCCTTGGATGGTGACCATGTTTATATATTTTTAGAGGTCCTTTTCCCAAGGGTGATCCATTGGAGAAAGGGGAAGGGTACTGTGGAAGAGGTTTTTGACAACAAGAGACTTGAGGGGAGGCCTTCTTTGGTAGACCTTCGAAGGTTTGAACCTCCCAGGGGGAAAAGGCTTGGAAGATGAAGAGTTCTATGAAGGTGGAGTCACCAAATGAGCTTCAATAGGATCTCATCAAGAAAGTTGGAAAGGGAACGTACCTTGGGTGGAGCCGCCAGGCAAGCTATGGAAGAGGCTTTGGGAAATCTTTCCAAAGTGTCTGTTGGGTTCGAAACAAGATTCAAAATCCTCTTTGGAAACGACGCCAAAATGTTATTGTACAAGTTGTAGGTTGGGAATATCCTGATCCAACCACCAATTGGAGAAAACTTAGAAATCACCTACCCATTGTCACCTTAGGCAAGTGTTCATGTCACTTTAAAGGTGAGGTAGTCACCTCAAGGGGGGAATATCATTGACATAAGGGGGATTGAGACGAAAAATGTGATATATGAACATATTCACCTATAGGTCAAGTTTATATATGTAAAATGGATCTTGGTAATGAGTCTTGAGGGTTGATTGAGGTTTCCAAAGCTTTGAGTGACCTGCAAAGAGATAATACATGCCCGAGACACAAGGCAAACCAAGATACAATGAAATATAATCAATTGGACAAGCAATTTAAGCGTGTTGTCCCTAAGAGAAGATTTTAGTAAAAATATATATTAGAAATTAAATGGCACAATAAGCTGCTAAACAAGTGCTAGAAATCAAGTAAAAGGTGCAAGAGATAAACTAGCTAAACATTATTGAAACTCAAGATTCAAAGACCAAGATACTAGCATAAAAAGGTAAGGTTGTTGTAAACACTTTCTGCAACAATATAAATCATCCTTATGGCTGTAACAAACAACTTATTACAGAAATAATAACATCCACTAAAAACCCCTCAAGGTTTTCCAAACAGTTCGCTATACCTAGTAGTTCATGTGTGCAAACTTTGAGCAAATTTCAATGGTTGATTTAAGAGTTATTGAAGAAGTTAGATTAGGGTTTATGAAGCCCTAATGGATGAATATGAATGTTTATAAAATAATAAATAAATACCTCTTTATATGGGATTCCCTAAAGGTTCAAAGGTGCTCTAAGCACAAGGAACAAAACCCAAATTGCGAAAAGTTAAAATGAGTGAAAATCATGTTTTCCAATGCAACTATTTTATTTCTCCAATGAAAAATATTCAGATTAGTGCCTTTAAAATTGGGTGAACGGGGTCTTTAAAGCACTATTTATATCAACAACAAACCTAGGGGTGTAAACCCTCTTACTCCCTACGGTATTCCAACCAAACTTAGGGTAAATCTAGGAGAGTATACACATTCGTATTCCTCCTAGCAACCCATGCAAAAAGAAAGACTTAAAACCTTAACAAAGAGATGAAGCAATGATGGAGGGTGTATATAAAATAATCATCCCTAGGGTTTCCACCAACAATAACCAAAATAAGAAAGAAATAAATAGCATATGCATATTTTTCCTTACCTAATCCAAGAAAATGAGATATCAAACTCTAGTTACCATGCACCATTCATCCAAGAGACAAGAGAGTAGGCCTTTAGGGGGTGCACATCACTCCTCCTCATTCATTCTCCAAAATAAATTCCACAAGAGAAAAACACTATAATCACCAAGAGTAGTGAAAGTTTCAGCCAAGTAATTCTCACAATGGGAGAGTTATGTTATGAAATGAGATTCACATGATCTCTATTTATATAAAATGTATTAAACATAGTTTGTCCTCTTAGAAAGGGTAAAACATAATATAAGGGCTCAACAAACCTTATCTTACCCCTTGCATAAAAATAATATTCAACAATTGATCTTTAAAATTCACTTTTGCACAAAAGAAACCCTAAAGAATGATGTTGTCACCCCTCTAGGAGACGTTTTGGCACTTGAGCAAGTCGTTGGAGAAAATATGGAAGTCGTTGGGGCTCTTTGAACCTCCTAATCATGTGTTAAGCCTTCTCCAAGCCTCATCTAGTGAAAATATGCCAAGTGTCAATGTGTACCTCCATCACCACCAAACCCTAATATGCCAAGTGTCAATGTGTACCTCCATCACCACCAAACCCTATCCCCGCTAATGACGTCAACCCTCAAGGAGGTGACATTTTGCCTCTCTTGGGCAAGTTGTTTGGGTGGTAGGGGATAGGTTAGGCCCGTTGTGATAGTATTATAGGCCTCCAAAGACACGTCTCTGTCATTCGGCATGTGAGCCCTAGGAATCCATCATGTGGGTTCCTTGCCCCATGGAAGCCCAAGCTAGGCTTGCTCTCCCAAAACTGGCCACCAAGCAAGGTCCTGCAAAACAAACGGGTATGCCCTCCAAAGATATCAAGTCAAATATATCATGACAAGTATAAAACGTGTATAATAATAAAGGAACCTAAACATGTGCATCAAAACTACCTCATCAAATTAAACAAAATCTCCAAACCCTATACAATTGACCAAGTTTATGGGAGGGGTGTCATAGGAGTCTTATTGGGTAGAACAAAGCCCTCATGTAGGGGATGCTCCCAATGATGGCCTTTCAATATTATGTAATGGGTGATGAGGTGGAATGGGTTTAGACTTCATATCTCGATGAGTTTCATGACATACAAGGGATCATATTATCTCATGTATGGGTGCCTTTGTAGAGGGTGTGTGGAACCTTTGTTTTCGATGCACTTTTTCCAAGCCCATCTTCTCGCCATTCATTCTTTTTTTCATATTTTAAGGAACGAGTTGAAGGTCACTATCCTAACGTAGTGTCCAGATAATGGCAGTGTCATTCACAAATACCTCGCAGAAATGAGAAGGTTGGCTCATGATGAGACCCCCTTTCTCTTAGTTGTGCAACTGAGAGCCACGAGATCTACACTCTTTCCCTACACGACGCTCTTCCGATCTCACTCGTTGACATAAGGGGGATTGAGACGAAAAATGTGATATATGAACAGATTCACCTATAGGTCAAGTTTCTATATGTAAAATGGATCTTGGTAATGAGTCTTGAGGGTTGATTGAGGTTTCCAAAGCTTTGAGTGACCTGCAAAGAGATAATACATGCCCGAGACACAAGGCAAACCAAGATAAAATGAAATATAATCAATTGGACAAGAAATTTAAGCGTGTTGTCCCTAAGAGAAGTTGTTAGTAAAAATATATATTAGCAATTAAATGGCACAATAAGTTTCTAAACAAGTGCTAGAAATCAAGTAAAAGGTGCAAGAGATAAACTAGCTAAACATTATTGAAACTCAAGATTCAAAGACCAAGATACTAGCATAAAAAGGTAAGGTTGTTGTAAACATTTTCTGCAACAATATAAATCATCATTATGTCTGTAACAAACAAATTATTACAGCAATAATAACATCCACTAAAAACCCCTCAAGGTTTTCCAAACAGTTCGCTATACCTAGTAGTTCATGTGTGCAAACTTTGAGCAAATTTCAATGGTTGATTTAAGAGTTATTGAAGAAGTTAGATTAGGTTTTATGAATCCCTAATGGATGAATATGAATGTTTATAAAACAATAAATAACTACCCCTTTATATGGTATTCCCTAAAGGTTCAAAGGTGCTCTAAGCACAAGGAACAAAACCCAAATTGCGAAAAGTTAAAATGAGTGAAAATCACGTTTTCCAATGTAACTATTTTATTTCTCCAATGAAAAATATTCAGATTAGTGCCTTTAAAATTGGGTGAACGGGGTCTTTAAAGCACTATTTATATCAACAACAAACCTAGGGGTTTAAACCCTCTTACTCCCTAGGGTATTCCAACCAAACTTAGGGTAAATCTAGGAGAGTATACACACTCGTATTCCTCCTAGCAACCCATGCAAAAAGAAAGACTTAAAACCTTAACAAAGAGATGAAGCAATGATGGAGGGTGTATATAAAATAATCATCCCTAGGGTTTCCACCAACAATAACCAAAATAAGAAAGAAATAAATAACATATGCATATTTTTCCTTACCTAATCCAAGAAAATGAGATATCAAACTCTAGTTACCATGCACCATTTATCCAAGAGACAAGAGAGTAGGCCTTTAGGGGGTGCACATCACTCCTCATTCATTCACCAAAATAAATTCCACAAGAGAAAAACACTATAATCACCAAGAGTAGTGAAAGTTTCAGCCAAGTAATTCTCACAATGGGAGAGTTATGTTATGAAATGAGATTCACATGATCTCTATTTATATAAAATGTATTAAACATAGTTTGTCCTCTTAGCAAGGGTAAAACATAATATAAGGGGTCAACAAACCTTATCTTACCCCTTGCATAAAAATAATATTAAACAATTGATCTTTAAAATTCACTTTTGCACAAAAGAAACCCTAAAGAATGATGTTGTCACCCCTCTAGGAGACGTTTTGGCACTTGAGCAAGTCGTTGGAGAAAATATGGAAGTCGTTGGGGCTCTTTGAACCTCCTAATCATGTGTTAAGCCTTCTCCAAGCCTCATCTAGTGAAAATATGCCAAGTGTCAATGTGTACCTCCATCACCACCAAACCCTATCCCCGCTAATGACGTCAACCCTCAAGGAGGTGACGTTTTGCCTCTCCTGGGCAAGTTGTTTGGGTGGTAGGGGATAGGTTAGGCCCGTTGTGATAGTATTATAGGCCTCCAAAGAAACGTCTATGTCATTTGACATGTGAGCCCTAGGAATCCATCATGTGGGTTCCTTGCCCCATGGAAGCCCAAGCTAGGCTTGCTCTCCCAAAACTGGCCACCAAGCAAGGTCCTGCAAAACAAACGGGTACGCCCTCCAAAGATATCAAGTCAAATATATCATGAAAAGTATAAAACATGTATAATAAGAAAGGCACCTAAACATGTGCATCAAAACTACCTCATCAAATTAAACAAAATCTCCAAACCCTATACAATTGACCAAGTTTAAGTATGGGAGGGGTGTCATAAGAGTCCTATTGGGTAGACCAAAGCCCTCATGTAGGGGATGCTCCCAATGATGGCCTTTCAAGGTTATGTAGTGGGTGATGAGGTGGAATGGGTTTAGACTTCATAGCTCGATGAGTTTCATGACATACAAAGGATCATATTATCTCATGTATGGGTGCCTTTGTAGAGGGTGTGTGGAACCTTTGTTTGCGATGCACTTTTTCCAAGCCCATCTTCTCGCCATTCATTATTTTTTTCATATTTTAAGGAACGAGTTGAAGGTCACTATCCTAACGTAGTGTCCAGATAATGACAGTGTCATTCACAAATACCTCGCAGAAATGAGAAGGTTGGCTCATGATGAGACCCCTTTCTCTTAGTTGTGCAACTGAGAGCCACTACCCTGGCTTGGTGACCAGCTGATGGTAATGTCATATCGCTAAATACCCATGATCATGATAGTTTGGATCGTGATGAGACCTCCCATTCTCCAACTAACCCCCTAAGAATTCATTATCATTAAATTTTGTAGGTCCCCCTTTTCTTACAGAGAATTGTTTCATTGCTTTCTCACGGATCCATGGGCGAAGCATCTGGAAGGTTAATATCTAGGATTTTATCTTTTTAGCCAAAAACAATCCCTATGGGCCTTCAACCCCTTCTTCCCATGAAATGAGGTGCATGCCCTTCTTGGGTCACTAAAGTCAAAGAGCCTATAAAAGGGAAATGTGATGGGAATATAATGAGTGGAAAGTGGTATGTATGGTCGAGAATAGTACAATAACCCTTTAAGGGACCCCAGTTGAAAACCTTCCCCAAAGGTTGGCCACTTACTAGGAAATTTATGACACTCACCAAGGTGAAACAGGTTCAAAAGCATAATGTCTAAGCATGTGTTCTATAATTGAAAGTAGCTTAAGCACAACACGGGTAAATGCCTTAAATATTAGGGTGATTATCTGCCACAATACCTGACTTGTACCACATGGAGCAAGACCCATCTACCTTCCAAAATCTAGTTGGTGTGGTGGATGCACTGACAATGGATAAAAATGTGGTGATAGAGTGGGCTTCTGCAAGTGCAAGTGGACGTTGTTGGTCATGTAATCTCTCGGCAGTCCATATCTGCAACCTGAGGGCCTCGAGACATGATCTCCTTAGTTATCCCATAAAATGGGGATAACATGGTTAACAACCAAATGACATACTTAGTTAACAATTATAAAATCTATAAGTTAACATGCAGGTTAACGATGATGAAATCCAACCAAATTACATAGTTGGTTAACACTGATAAAATATATAAGCTACCATGCAGGTTAACAATGATAAAATCTATTTAACATGAAATAGAAAATCATCATATTCATGCCAAATTACATAATTTGTTAACACTCATAAAATCTATAAGATTCCATGCAGGTTAACAATGATAAAATCTATTTAACATGAAATAGAAAATCATCATATGAATATGAATATAGAATCTTGTCAGAAAATAATCACATTGAAAATGAATATAGAATTTTGTCTGGTTGCTTTGCGATTTTCTTTCCATTCATGTCTTGGAGAAAGAGTAAAAACTAAAATTGTTAATGTTTTCTTGAAAATACTCGATGAACGTCAAAGTCGTTGTCAACACAACAACATCTATTATGGCCAGGTTGTAGTAAGGCACAAAATGTTGTTACCGCAGTGGATGGATTTTTTAGATTACTCATCTCCTCTGGAGAACTTGGTAGTGATTTTGTAGTTTATCGTCTCCTCTGGAGAACTTGGCAGTGATTTTGTATTTTATATTATTGGCAAATTTTAACTAATTTATTTATTATTATGATCAAAATATAGGTTTGTTAGTTAACTATTACTTAAAACTAAAACTAAGAATTCAGATTTCATAAGTTGTGTCTCCAAAATATTGTATATTATAAATATGGAATATACATTATGTGATAAAATATGAAATATGCAATATACATTATGTGATAAAATATGAGATGAATTATAATAAATGTGCAGTAATCATGTTATAAAATTCAAATAGGTTTAATAATTAAATAGGATTTAGAATTGTCATAAAATTCAATATAGAAATTGCATTGTAATTTTCTATGATATGTTCAATAACTAAATAGGATATAGAATTTTGTGGAAATTGAAAAATAGTTAACCACAATGATGTTTGAATGATTGGTATCATCATTTCTCTGTAGCTCATTTTCTTATTTAAATTATTGTTACACTCATCCATCTTGATAGTTATAAGTAGAACAACACAAATATTTATTCAAAGCAAACCAACAGTGGTTTTCCATTATAAGTAGAACAACACAAATATTTATTCAAAGCAAACCGACAGTGGTTTTCCATGCAGGAAACGATGCTTTATCCGAAGCATGTCGGAAATGGTTTTCCAAGCAAGAACCAGATCTCTATCAACCAAATGATAATTTATTTTTATATTTATATACTTGCAACCTACGTTTAAAGAACCATTATAACCATTATAATAACACAGTTTTTGTTTTAGTTGTTGAAGTTAATAACAATTATACAGATATACTTTATACGATGATAAGGACGGTTTCCATAAAATTAATACATTTTGAAATCTATAAAATTAATCCATTTTGAAATCTCCAAATATATTTTATATATCCATCTGTGTATATTGTAGGATGTAATTTATATCTTCAATTAAATTTATTAGTTATTATTTGAAAACAAAACATATCACTATTTTCAATATATAAAAAGTATGTCAAGCATTTTAAAAATCTAATCTCGGTTTTTTTTGTAGATGATTATAAACAGAGAAAATTAGAATAAATAATTACAATTTATAGTGAATTAAAACTTCGTAGATTATTATTAAGATCACTTTAAAATGTGTTTCTTTCATTTTAAAAATTTTGTTCCTACATTGTTTGACGAGTATTCCAGTGGGGATTCGGGGATTCGGAGCGTTGAACACCTCTATGAGATGAAGGAAAGGAAGGCATGAGTAGCAGAAGGAGAAAAATATTTGAGAGTGGATTGCAAAGAAAGTTAGTTTTCTGCGTGTACAAAATGTTAGAAATATGTGGAATACAAAACGATTAGAATGACAGTGTTGGGCTAGCTAGTAAGTGACAAAGCCATCGAAAAGAAGGAAATAATGTTTAAAGAAAGCAATGAGTGGATTTTTGACTTACTATTCATGTTCTAGCATTGATTATTTAATTGCATTGAACTTTGGAGCGACAAATCAATCCGGATGAAATTTTATATTCACTAATGTCATCGTATGCATTTAAAAGATGTCCAAACACATGAATAATGGTTATGGTTTCCACCACGATTGGAGAAAGAAATCATGTCCTTGTCTGTGGACGAAAGGGAATTTCTTCCATGCATGCTCCCGAGTCAATTTTATAAGAAGATATGTAGTAACACCCTTTAATTCCTAGAAGTTTAGAACTCAACCTTCCCTCTCTCCCCTTCTCAATGGGGGTTGAATTCATTCCCTGGGCTTCAAAATATTTCATTGGTTACTATGCAATTTTCTTTCTACATCTCACCATTGAACTTGTCTCTAAAGATGTTTTACATTCATCAATTTACTAAATGTAGAGGATCCTGTTGCTAGACAACATAGATTCTCCCACACAAAATAAATGCAAGGGTTGATTAGGCCTTTACTTGTTGGTACCTTTCTAGTAGAAAAGGGTTTGAAATCGTTCATTTACGTTGTCATGGTTTTGGTGTAGATAGCATCAGTGATGACCACGTTGTATCAAGCCATGTAATTCTGTTACAACCTTGCAAGAGAGAAGAGGAGGGTAGTCTACACATGATTGAAAATGAAGACTTTATGCTACATCTTCAAAGAATTCATACATAGTTTATGTGTCTAAATTATATGTGATATTGGGGAGGGTTTATGCATCAAAAGTGGTATTGGCACTAAAGTATTTGCATAAGCAAGGGATTTTGAAATATGTTTTCTTGAAAGGAACGATATCTTGATGAACATCAAGGCCATTGTGAACACTACAACATGCCAAATAAGTGAAAATAATGGTTTTTGCTTACTATTCTAAATTTTGTTCTCATTATGCATTATTATGTGTAGAAAATTGTTTGTTTCAGAGAGACAATTCCATGAAAGTAGTATTTATTGGAACGACAAGTAACATAAATTGTATCCAAACAATATTTTGATATTATTTTCAATATATACTCATATATGGTATATTCTTATATGAATTCCTAAGCTTATGATACATAGTTTACAATGTGGAATATATGTAATATTGTACAGGATTTATGCAGTTGAAGTAGTACTTGTGCTGTAGTAATTCCATAACTTATGGATTGTGTGTTAAAGTAAATTAAACTAGAACATTCCACCACATTCTCTCATCGGGATGTTGGAGTTACTTCACACACACCTAGGATTTATTTTTCCTAAGGGTTTTCCTTGTTTATTAGTCATAATCAGTCATTATCCAATCTCATATATTTTAGGAGAGAATATTCCACCTAGAGAATATTCTCTTTCAATTGACACTTCAGTTTGACTAGTTGAGTTGAGTATAGATGTTACATTGGTTTTGTCACCATGCAACATTGGGATCATCACCATGATAATGCGCACTTGCCTTGGGATCATCACCAGACTATCTCAGTACCCTTGATTCCTTTATCTACTCCTCACTACACTCTGTTCAGTCAGTTAATTGAAGACTAGTTGACTAGTTAACTTAGCTAGGTGGAAGTTCACTCCCGTAACTGCCCGAGAGACTAGACTAGGTGGAAGTTCTATCCCGTAACTATTGGTGTGTGTCCATATCACTCTAGACCACCACTATGGCACATTGGTTCTCCTCCAATGTGCATTGATTGAGTCATACAGAGTATATCTTGTGTAAATTATTCATTATTCATGACGGTTAATGAGATTTCTTCCATTCTTTCTCTCTTGCTTCTTCTTTCTCAATTTCTCTCTGCAAATGTGTGTGGTATTTTCTAGATATATCATCTATTATGTGCAGTTTCAACACATTTACATGGTATCAGAGTCAATGGACTGCTAAGAAAAAGCTACACCAAAAAAATTTGCAGGTACAAAATATTGAAGACAACGGAAAGATAGATTTCCAAAAAGAATTCATTCTTACACCTTACAACTACTTTGGATGAAAGGAGAAAATATCCATAGATCTCCGAACCAGAGGATTGTATAGGTTAACCTTGAATATAGATACAGAATCGACATGAGCCATAGAAAAATCCAAGTACTTAAATCGAATGGATGAAGCACTCAGAACGATTTGCAGTCTTATTTCTCCCGATCTCCTTTTTCACATATATTCCTGTAAGACTCCCAATGAAGCCTGGACCACCTTGGAATGGATCTTTGGAAAACAAGATGATATGAGGGGACACACGTTGGAGGTGTAATTTCTCACATTGGATCCAAAAAGCTTTGAAAATATCCAGGATTTCTTTACAATATTCAAGGATTTACTGTCGCAACTCAAAGCTTGCGAGGTTGATAAATCTAAAGAGGAGAAACAACTGATTCTCACCATTCTCTCCAAACTTGGTCCTGAGTTCTATGTATTCATATCCACATTCTATTCTGTCAGATTCACCTCTGGAGTCACTTGGAAGATGCCTTCGCTTGAGGACTTTATCGAATCTATGACACAAGAGAAAACCAAGATCATCAACATGGGAAAAATCAAAGGCCCAAAGGTGCATGCACTCACTGTGAAAGATGGAAGCCATAAATATCAGAAATATAAAGATAAAGACAAAAGGAAATCTCATGCACATCTGAAGAAGGAAGGGTACAAAAAACACTTCACCAATGCCTCCAGATCCAAAGGGGAAAAGGGAAGAAAAGGGGAGAAATGCACATACTGTCACAAAGGATTCCATCCAGAATCCGCATGCATGAAAAAGAAAAGATCTAATGACTCAAATACTTCAACAAAACAACCTTTGAGATCGCATCCCTGAGGGTGCCAAGAATAAGAAGCCAAAAGATCAGAATCCCAAGAAAGGCAATTCTAGCCATGCTTTGATTGCCATCAACGCCTCTCCCAATGCTTGGATGCCTCAAAAGAAATATATTCTTCATTGAATGCATGAAAATGTCATCCTATTCTTATAGGGGACAACTCTTCAGTTGAAGTCACTGACAGAGGAAGGATTGAACTCACCAACGGAAGCTTCAAGAATGTGTTGCACGTTCCCAAAATTTTCGTCAACCTTCTCTCCGTGTATCATATGACAAATTCCGGCACCAGAAAGAAAGGAATATTCACACCAAATGTCGTGGACATCTATGACATGCAAACCAACTCTAGGGTTGCTACCAGTGAGGTAAATCATCAGTCTAGATTGTATACATTTTCTGAATTCATTGAACTTGATTTTTCTTTACTGCTTACTCATGTTGATGAAAGTAGTAGGATATGGCATGAAAGATTTGGACAATTGAATTTCAGATACATGCAACAACTTAGAAATAAAATATTGGTTGATGGTATACCAAACATCCATTTCTCCAAGGGAGTATGTGAGGGATGTGTTCTCAGAAAACACCCTCAAGAGAAATTCGACAAAGGAAATTCTCAGAGAGCTTCCACGCCTTTAGATCTAATCCACGATGATCTTATGGGTCCTTTTCTTCATCCATCTATCAACAAAGTGAGGTTTGTTCTCATTTTCGTTGATGATTTCTCACGTTTTACATGGATTTACTTTTTTAGAAAAAAATACGAGGTCTTTCAACACCTCAAAGATTTCAAATCCTTGGTTGAGACATAGTCTGGAAAGAAGATCAAAGTCCTCTGAACTGATAATGGGGGAGAATGTGTAAATCATGAGATCCATAATATTTCCCATGAGGCATGGATTCGGTTGTAGCACACAGTTCCCTATACTCTGCAACAAAACAGAGTTGTTGAGCGGAAAAACAGAGCTCTAAAGGAGATGGCATCTTGCATGTTGCATGAAAAGTCACTACCACAAAGACTATGGGACAAAGGAATTAATTGTGAAACATACATCCAAAATAGATCTCCCCATAGATATTTCAATGATAAGACCCCGTACGAGGCTTGGAGTAGCCTCAAACCGAAAGTGACCCACTTTCGCATTTTCGATTCACGTGCATGGGCCTAGATTCCCTCTGAAAGGAGAAAGGCACTTGATCCACAGAGCATTGAGTGTATTTTTTTTGGATACCCCAACGATGTGAAGAGATATAGGCTTATTGACCTTTCCTTGGACCGAATCATCATTGAGCATAGTGTCCAATTCGAGGAAAGTGTCTCGCATGTACCTTAGAAGTCGCATGCAGACACCTTCATTATTCCACATGTCTGAGATGATGAGCATGCACATATCGACTCTTCTTCTGACGAGAGTTCTGATTTGGAGGAATCAGATGATTCAGACTTAGAGTCAGTACAATCATATTCAGAGTCAAAGCATCCATATGCAGTTGCAGAGCCAGAGCAGAGTCCCAAGTGGGCACAGACTAGTCTTCAGGATGTAGGGGATCTCGTTGGTGATCCAGTCGATACTAGGAGGACTCGATCTAATTTCTATGAGCCTCTTGTTTCACTCACTGCCACTGAACTATTTCCCTCCAGACATCTTTTCTTGATTCAGTCTTCAGATCCATAGTCTTATGGCGAGGCTATTGGAAGTCCCTTTTTGGAATATTCCATGCAGGAGGAGTACAACTCCCTCCTCGAGAAATAGACTTGGGATCTAGTTCCCCTTCCTTCTAGGAGGAAAATTTTCAGATGCATATGGGTCTACAGGACCAAGAACATACCTGATGGACAGATTAGCAGATACAAAGCCAGGCTTGTTTCCAAAGGATTTCAACAGGTGCATGGTATTGACTATGATGATACCTTCGCTCCAGTAGCAAAGATGGATTCCATACAATTGGCACTTGCCATTGCGGTAGCCAAGGGATGGGAATTCCATCAAATGGATGTGAAGAATGCATTTCTTTACAGTGATCTCTCTGAGGAGATCTATATGGAGCAGCCAAAGGGATTTATGTAGGATTCATATTTGGTTTGTCAAATGAAGAAGTCCTTTTATGGTCTGAAGCAATCTTCGAGGGCATGGTATGCCAAGATGGTCTCCTACCTGTTGTCATAGAACTTTGTACATTGTAAATTAGACCCGAATGTCTACATGCTCAAGACAATTGATTCACTTCTACTCTTATTTCTGTATGTTGATGATTTTCTGATCAGTGGTTGCTCGACTTCAGTGATTGCTGCAGTCAAGAGGATTCTACATGACAGGTTTTTGATGACGGACATGGTTCCACTACACTTCTTCCTTGGAATCGAGATCAGTCAGGATGCATTGGGAATCAAATTGTCTTAGGCCAAGTATGCATGAGATCTCCTTGAGAGATTTCACATGACAGACTGCAAGTATACTCCGACTCCTTTCCTATCAGGATTCAAACTTGAGGATGGCGGGGAGATTCCACTGGTTGTTAGCACACTGTACAGAAAACTAGTGGGGAGCTTGTTGTATCTCACACACTCCAGACTAGACCTCTCCTATGAAGTTGGCACAATTTCTAGGTTCATGTAGGAGCCACATGAGCTACATTGGAAGGCTACAAAGTGTATCATTCTATACGTACAGGGAACCATCACCTTTGGGATTCATTATGCAGTAGACTCTACATTATATCTCATCGAGTTTACTGATTCTGACTGGGTTGGTGATAATACTGATCGCAATTCCACATATGGTTACTCACTCAGTCTTGGTTTCGAGCCTATCTGTTGGTCGAGCAAGAATCAAGCTTCCATTGCTCTATATTCAGGCGAGGTAGAGTACAAAGGGGTAGTTAACATAACCATTTAGGCTATGTGGCTACAACATTTTCTCACTGAGTTGGACATTCAGTTTCATCAACCGATCATCATCTGGTGTGACAACCAGAGCACTTTGAAGTTCTGTAGAGATCCAGTTCAGAGGCATCAGAAGAAGCACATCGAGATCCACATGCACTACATCCAGGACTTAGTACACGAGGGGATCATCGACCTACAGTTATGTCCTTCAACAGAATAGATGACATACATCTTCACCAAGACCTTCATTGAGCATAAGTTCCATTCTCTGCGAAGTCGTCTTGGAGTGAAGGACACAGTTGCCTAGCAATTGTAGTTCTTCTTTTTGCATACATTGTACCTTGAGGGAGGTTTTTTCCCAAGAGGTTTTCCCTCTTTCCTCATTTTATTTCAGTGTATATTTTGTATTTGGGTACCTAACATGGCCTCGTTTTCGTGACCCATTCTTTATTTTGACCATAGTGATGCTCAGGGGGAGTGTTGGAGTTACTTCACACACACCTAGGATTTCTTTTTCCTAAGGCTTTTCCTTGTTTATTAGTCATAATTAGTCATTATATAGTCTCCTATATTTTAGGAGAAAATATTCCACCTGGAGACTATTCTCTTTCAGTAGACAGTTCAGTTTGACTAGTTGAGTTGAGTATAGATGTTGCATTGGTTTTGTCACCATGCAACATTGGGATCATCACCATGCTAATGCACACTTTCCTTGGGATCATCACTAGAATGGTGCATTACCCTTGATTCCTTGATCTACTCCTCACTACACTCTGTTCAATCAGTTAAATGAAGACTAGTTGACTAGTTAACTCAGCTAGGTGGAAGTTCACTCTCGTAATTGCCTGAGAGACTAGACTAGGTGGCAGTTCACTCCCGTAACTACTAGTGTGTGTCTAGATCACTCCAGACCACCACTATGGTGCATTGATTGAGTCATACATAGTATATCTTGTGTAAATTATTCATTATTCATGACGGTTAATGAGATTTCTTCCATTCTTTCTCTCTTGATTCTTCTTTCTCAATTTATCTCTACAAATGTGTGTGGTATTTTCTAGCTAGATCTATTCTATGCAGGTTCAACACATTTACATAGGATGCATTTCCATGACTACTTTGTTAAAGTAAGTATATCAACTCTGACATCTTCATCAATCTCTCATCATGATGCATTTTCATGACTGCTTTGTTTAAGTATATCAACTCTTACACATGCATGTTCACAATCAATTATGTTCAAAATCAATTATCAATTTCATAAGATAATTAGTGAATTGATAAGCTACATGTATACATCAATTTCATAAGTTAATTAGCTAATTGTTATGCTATGCTTCCAAGGTTTTTATGGGTCAATCCTAATCACACTGGGAAATCAAGTGGAGAAAGACTCACCAACAAACAATTGACTAAGAAAATTCAATGTTGTGAGCCTAATGTTTGAATGCCATCTCATGTGTAGAATAGTTTCTACTTTCTTCATGTGCAGACTAATTTCTACTTTCTTCATGTGAAAACTAATTTCTACTTTCTTACCTGACGAGAGATTGGATTTTTAATCTTGACAGAGACTGGCCTTCCTCGTTCACTGATTGGGAGCTGGAAGTGAACTGGGAGTTGGAACACCATTGAGGTTAAAAATTCACTCTAGTCACAGTGGATGGGAAACCGTTGCTTTCTTTCTCCACTAATTTCTCCCCATTATATAATAAGAAAGGAACCTAAACGTGTGCATCCAAACTACCTCATCAAATTAAACAAAAGATCAAAACCCTATACAATTGACCAAGTTTAAGTATGGGAGGGGTGTCATAGGTGTCCTATTGGGTAGACCAAATCCCTCAAGTAGGGCCAATTGACCAAATCCCTCAAGTAGACCAATTGACCCACTTTCACATTTTCGGTTCACGTGCATGGGCTCAGATTCCCTCTGAAAGGAGAAAGGCACTTGATCCACAGAGCATTGAGTGTATTGTTTTTGGATACCCCAATGATGTGAAGAGATATAGGCTTATTGACCTTTCCTTGGACCGACTCATCATTGAGCATAGTGTCCAATTCGAGGAAAGTGTCTCGCATGTACCTCAGAAGCCGCATGCAGACACCTTCATTATTCCACCTGTCCGAGATGATGAGCATGCACATATCGACTCTTCTTCAGACAAGAGTTCTGATTCAGAGGAATTAGATGATTCAAATTCAGAGTCAGTACAATCAGCTGCAGAGTCAAAGAATCCATATGCAGTTGCAGAGCCAGAGTAGAGGCCCAAGTGGGCACAGACTACTCTTCAGGATGCAAGGGATCTCGTTGGTGATCTAGTCGATACTAGGAGGACTCGATCTGATTGCGAGGAGCCTCTTGTTTCACTCACTGCCATTGAACCATTTCCCTCCAGGCATCTTTTCTTGGTTCAGTCTTCATATCCACAATCTTATGGCGAGGCTGTTGGAAGTTCCTTTTGGGAATATTCCATGCAGGAGGAGTACAACTCCCTCCTTGAGAAATAGACTTGGGATCTGGTTCCCCTTCCTTCTGGGAGGAAATTTTTTAGATGCATATGGGTCTACAGGACCAAGAGCATAGCTGATGGACAGATTAGCAGATACAAAGCTAGGCTTGTTTCCAAAGGATTTCAACAGGTGCATGGTATTGACTATGATGATACCTTCGCTCCAGTCATGAAGATGGATTCCATATGATTGGCACTTGCCATTGCGACAGCCAAGGGATGGGAATTCCATCAAATGGACATGAAGAATGCATTTATTTACGGTGATCTCTCTGAGGAGATATATATGGAGCAGCCAAAGGGATTTATGTAGGACTCATATTTGGTCTGTCGATTAAAGAAGTCCCTTTATGGTCTGAAGCAGGCTTCGAGGGCATGGTATGCCAAGATGGACTCCTACCTGTTGTCACAGAACTTTGTACATTGTAAATTAGACACGAATGTCTACATGCTCAAGACAACTGATTCACTTCTACTCTTAGTTTTGTATGTTGATGATTTTTTTATTAGCAGTTGCTCGACTTCAGTGATTGTTGCGGTCAAGAGGATTCTACATGACAGGTTTTTGATGAAAGACATGGATCCACTATACTTCTTCCTTGGAATCGAGATCAGTCAGGATGCATCAGGAATCAAATTGTCTTAGGCCAAGTATGCATGAGATCTCCTTGAGACATTTCACATGACAGACTGCAAGTCTACTCTGACTCCTTTCCTATCAGGATTCAAACTTGAGGATGGTGGGGGGACTCCACTGGTTGTCAACACACTGTACATAAAAATAGTGGGGAGCTTGTTGTATCTCACACACTTCAGACCAAACCTCTCCTATGAACTTGGTGCAGTTTCCAGGTTCATGCAGGAGCCGCATGAGCTACATTGGAAGGCTACAAAGTGTATCCTTCAATATGTACAGGGCACCATCACCTTTGGTATTCATTATGCAGTAGAATCTACATTATATCTCATCGACTTTACTGATTCTGACTGGGCTAGAGATAATACTGATCACAAGTCCACATATGGTTACTCACTCAATCTTGGTTTCGAGCCTATCTGTTGGTTGAGCAAGAAGCACGCTTCCATTTCTCTATCTTCAGCCGAGGTAGAGTATAGAGGGGTAGTTAACATAACCATTCAGGTTATGTGGCTACAACATTTTCTCACTGAGTTGGTCATTCAGTTTCATCGACCGATCGTCATCTGGTGTGACAACTAGAGCACTCTGAAGTTCTATAGAGATCCATTTTAGAGGCATCAGACGAAGCACATCGAGATCCACATGCATTACATCCAGGACTTAGTACATGAGGGGATCATTGACCTACAGTTATGTCTTTCAATAGAATAGACGACATACATCTTCACCAAGACATTCATTGAGCATAAGTTCCATTCTCTACGAAGTTGTCTTGGAGTGAAGCACACAGTTGCCTAGCAACAATATTTCTTCTTTTTACATACATTGTACCTTGAGGGATGTTTTTTCCCATGAGGTTTTCCCTCTTTCCTCACTTTATTTCAGTGTATATTTTGTATTTGGGTACCTAACATGGCCTCGTTGTCGTGACCCATTCTTTATTTTCACCATAGTGATGTTCAGGGGGAGTGTTGGAGTTACTTCACACACACCTAGGATTTCTTTTTCCTAAGCATTTTCCTTGTTTATTAGTCATAATTAGTCATTATCTAATCTCCTATATTTTAGGAGAGAATATTCCACCTGGAGAATATTCTCTTTCAAAAGACAATTCAGTTTGACTAGTTGAGTTGAGTCTAGATGTTGCATTGGTTTTGTCACCATGCAACATTGGGATCATCACCATGCTAATGCACACTTTCCTTGGGATCATCACCAGAATGGTGCATTACCCTTGATTCCTTGATCTACTCCTCACTACACTCTGTTCAGTCAGTTAAATGAAGACTAGTTGACTAGTTAACTCAGCTAGGTGGAAGTTCACTCCCGTAACTGCCTGAGAGACTAGACTAGGTGGAAGTTCACTCCCGCAACTATTGGTTTGTGTCCAGATCACTCTATACCACCACTATGGTGCATTGGTTCTCCTCCAATGCGCATTGATAGAGTCATACATAGTATATCTTGTGTAAATTATTCATTATTCATGATGGTTAATGAGATTTCTTCCATTCTTTCTCTCTTGCTACTTCTTTCTCAATTTCTCTCTACAAATGTGTGTGGTATTTTCTAGCTAGATATATTCTGTGCAGGTTCCACACATTTACACAGGATGCATTTCCATGACTACTTTGTTAAAGTAAGTATATCAACTCTAACATCTTCATCAATCTCTCATCATGATGCATTTTCATGACTGCTTTGTTTAAGTAATTATATCAACTCTTACAGCTGCATGTTCACAATCAATTATGTTCAAAATCAATTATCAATTTCATAAGATAATTAGTGAATTGATAAGCTACATGTATACATCAATTTCATAAGATAATTAGCCAATTGATATGCTATGCTTCCAAGGTTGTTATGGTTCAATACTAATCACACTGGGAAATCAAGTGGAGAAAGACTCACCAACAAACAATTGACTAAGCAAAGTCAATGTTGTGATCCTAATGTTTGAATGCCATCTCATGTGTAGAATAATTTCTACTTTCTTCATGTGCAGACTAATTTCTACTTTCTTACCCGACGAGAGATTGTATTTTTAGTCTTGACAGAGACTGGCCTTCCTCGTTCACTGATTGGGAGCTGGAAGTGAACTGGGAGTTGGAACACCATTGAGGTTAAAAATTCACTCTCATATCACTCAGGTCATAGTGGATGGAAACCGTTGCTTTCTTTCTCCACTAATTTCTCCCCATTGTTGTGGTAAATGATTTGGCTAACAAAACACTATGAGTTAGATAATTGTTTTTTTCTTTGTAAAATCCAATCATTGGGAAGTAGCATAGAATATATTTCAAAAGATAATGCAAGTGAGATTTATTACCTTGCTTCAAAGCTTATGTTGAAAGTTGGGCTTGATTGGCCTGACAGTGAACGTTGAAAGCTATTGACTTATGTTGGCTAAGAGAAAATTTGAACCAGGGGAGATAGTTGCAAGCTCTGCCTATTATGTTTTAGATGAAGTTAAATGCATCTTGAATTGCTACTTACCTATTGGGAAAACACTGCATTCAAATTTGACTTTTCATAAGGTGGCGCATCAAAATTTGGAAGGTGTGCAAGCGGTGAGAGGATATTGAGTGAGGTGTACAGAAATTTGACTTTGCATAAGGAAGTGCATCAAATTTTGAAAGGTGTGCAAGTGGTGCGAGGATATTGAGTGAGGTGTGCAAGGTGCCAAAGGTGAAAGGATATTGATTGAAAATGATCTAAAATAATGGGAGCATCGATTCTCTATCGTCAAATTATCAATAGAGTTCGTGAAAGTATATTTGAATAATACAACTTTGATGCACACATTTAAAGTTTAATTGTCATGCATTTAAAGTTGAATTGTCATCCATTAAAATCATTTAATGGAAGTTGAGATTACCAATATGATCATCGTCGACTAGAGAATAAGAGTTCAAATTAAAATCCAATAAGATTACAAAAAAATATACTTTTTATAATTTTTTTAAATCATAAAATAGGTAGTATTTAGATTTTCTTATCTTAAACTTTAGAAAGGGAAAAAAATATTAAAATTCAAAGATTAACTAATAGCAAGTCAATGGAAAATAAAATGCTACAGTCCCTTAGGGCAAGGACTAAAAAGCCACCCATTTTGGCCGCATAGGGGATAGCCACTGATAGTGTTATGGATACATGTTATGATTCACAATTCATTCTGCAAAAGAGTAGGTAATAGTGCAATAAAATAATTACATAGGTAGAGAGGGAAAACCCTTATTTCTTATGTTGCTACAAGTTAGGAGATAATCCATAATTAGGAAGTAATTTCTCATTTTGGTTGCTCACGCTATGGCTACTAATAACTTTGCGATTACACGTTACAATTCATTATTCATTCCTTGAAAGAGTGGGTAATAGCATGTAAAAAGAAATATGAACTAGGTAGAGAAGGGTGATCCTTCCCATCCAGTGCCACTATACCTTAGGTGATGGTTCTTAATTAATAACCAACCACCTGTTTTGGTCACCCAAGAGCCAACTATTGATAGTATGAAAGATACACACTATAATTTGTGATTACTTCTCTAAAAGAGTAGGTAATAACACAGTAAAATAAATACAGAGGAAAAGAAGGACATTTCTTCCCATTCAGTGTCACTAATCCCTAGGTGATGGTCCTTAATTAATAAGTAGTTTCTTGTTTTATCCACCTATGGTAATGATGCAGACCCCCTACCTCTGCACACGGCAGGGTCCGTTGACCTCTCGGTCAAGGATTTTTCTCAAATTCCCCGAGCCAAAATGGCTACGTAGTTCCCTGCTGGAATCCTCATGAAATATCCATAGGTCCTTTAGAGACTTAGCCCATGCAAACAAGCACTAGGTGTGAGCTCCCTCCTCCACACAACCATGGGATGTGACCGCACGCTTAGCAAGAAGGTGCTATCGTGTTTTGGGAACTTCGTTGTTCTACATACAAGTCACCCAACTCTCTTTAATCCTAATCTCTCGATTTTTTAATCTTCCCCAAGGCCAAATTTGACAGTCCTGCACTCTCCTTGATCGACGACTGCGATCGTTTTGCTATTTTTCGATTTCGGGACTTTTGACGCAAAGTGCCCCAACTCCTCCAGTTCTCGAAACCCCAAAATGGGCTAACAGTCTCTTAGCTCCTCCCTTGACTTCTCTTGATGTGACCCTTAGCTGTGACTAGGGGCCCAACCTTCAAAGCGTTTCAGAACTTCGCGACTCGCGAAGTCAAAAGAACCCTCACCTCAGATATTTCGATCCCCAAAACCCTGAAATTCTCCTGCGTTAGATCAACGACTCTCATTATCCTGCGATCCAACTGTCCATGTTTCTCCTTCGTGAAGTCAAAACTTCGTGACTCAGGACCTTGGGATGGTTCTCTCCTTCGAACCTCCAATTCTCGAAATGTCGAAATGTCGATGCATTAGATTGACAACCCACAGCCCCGGTCGATCCAACGGTCCAAATCCTGTCGCAATTTCGGCTATCACGAATTCTCAAGACTTTGCCCGTTGACCCCTTCGAGTCACGAGGCAGAAAAATACTGACTGCTCGCCATGCATCCCTTTTGATGGATGGTTCTGATGATTTTGCGAACTCTCCTTTCACGAGTTGCTCCTCCTCTCCTTGCAAATCTACCAATGTCCAATTCCACGAACACTCGGATCTGCTACCACCTGTTCTCTAAGACTATGGACGGTTCCAATCGTTTCAGAACTTCTCTCGTGCACCTTCCTCTGGATCCAACGAATGTTGGTCCACGCGCTCAGATCCAATGGTCCATATATGATCTCCTCCTGTGCACGTTCCTTCCTGTCTAGACTCTGACCAAATGGTCCAGATCCTCCCGTGATATACGGTTGCGATTGTATCGTGATTTTCGCATGTCGCAAATTTGGAAACTAAGGACCTCTTTCCTCCCAACTCCTGATATCCGATCCTGCAAAATAAACCAACGGTTCAGATCTCTCCTGGATCGACGGGTCCTATTCCTCCTGAGATTTTGAGAATTAAACGACTCTCACTATTATTCTCCTTGCAGCTTCTCTTGATACAATGATTGTCGGTTATCGACGCTTCCTCCTCAAAGATCCTCTATCGTCCATTCAGCTCCTTAACGATTCCTAGCCAAATCCATTGGCGCTAACTCTCTTGAAATTTGATCTTCTGACTTAGAATATTTCCAATCGTTCAAAGGTCTTGGCCTTCGACCTTCTTCCTTCTGCGGACCCAACTCTTGGTCTCTCTTACACTTCTGAAAAGCGTTATCTCTCCTGAGCTTCTTGAACTCGTTCAGTCTCTAAGGGACTCTTCCTCTTCCTCTTCCTTAGAAGATTTCTAGTGCTCCTTCTGGCACACTCTGCGCTCAACCTCCTAAGCTTTGGAATAAGTTTTCTTTACGCACACTCCTTGATCTATTCCTTTTGAGCTTGATCTCCTCGAATATTTCGATCTCCCACGCACTTCTTACATTTTTGGGATTTCGTCAAACTCAAATCTGAATGATTTCTTGAAAATAAATCTTCTCACCCACTTGGCGTTCTTCTGCTCGATGCACTCCTTGCAGAGATTTTCCTCACAGAGTATTTAGCAACTCTGTTCTCTTCGAACTCAATAAAGATTTCTTCTCATGCACTCTTTGCACTCGCTCGATGCCCACCTGGCAGAGCTCTACAGAGCCTTCAACAGTTCTGTTATGTTCTTCCTCTACACAATCTTACCTCCATAGTATTCAGTAACTATGAGGTTTCTCTTGAGCTTCTGATCTCTCTGGTGCGCCCTTCTGGAATGTTCTTTTCTAACTCCACAGAGTTCAGATGCGCACTCCTTGCGCTGGCTATAGAACCTCTGATGTTATGTTGTGCACTCCTTACACAACCTAAAGAACCCAGATGATACAACAAACTCAAACGAAGATAGATGAATCTATCTTCCTATTGTAAATGAAACTTAGCATACATCTACAACATTCATTCATGAAACATAAAGACATGGACAACAATATGCAGGAAAACTACTTTTCTATTATATCTTTGTATCTATACAGATGATTACAATGACTTCACTGTAACAAGTCTTCGTTATCTCAAGCTCTCTTCCAGAACTTCTAAGACCTCTTAAGGTCTCTCTACCATTCTACTTTTTTCTATTGAAATCTGAAGCAAGATCTCATTACAAAAGAGGGACTTTGCGAGTTTGTCCTCTTCACCTAACCTCATCTATTACATTGAATTTTCATAAATGAAAATGTCCCAATTTGAATCTGATCAAGACCTGCTTACAATCAACCATTTAAGGCGATCTATCTACTACATGTACAAGGCATGGCTTGGCATTTATCAGCCTTATGGAATGATAATCCATATAAGATTAATTAAATTTTAAAAATGGGAGCGTTAATGTCTGTCCCTTTCTCCATTGTGTGTTTGCATGCTAGCATGCTGACACTTTCGCTGAGGTGGAACGATGCTCCTGCATCATACTCCCCTACTAGGAAAAACATGAGCTCCTACTCATGAGCTCCTCTTCTCCAGTGTTGAAATCCACCTAGATCCCAAATTCTCTTATGGATTTTTCCTCTTGCTCCTCTCTAGCTATGTTGTTGTTGATGTTGCTTTTGCATCTTCTTCTTCTTCTTCCCTGCTTATATGGTAGGCTCTCTTCTGTTTAGCTTCCCCTTTTTGACTGCTCTTGTTGGCCTCAACATCAGCTTCCTAATCTCTTCTATTACTCTATCCAACTACTCCAGTGGTTGGCTCTTCTTATGCAGTCTTCTCAGTTGCATTTCCTTATCAATGGGTAGATCAACTCAATCCCCCATGATGTCTTCATTTCTCCTTGTGGCACTGAGTTACCACTCTACTGCAGATTCTAGTTCTGCAGTCTCATCACCAAGTTGTTGCTCGACTTCTTCTTCTGATAGATTCACTTCTGTCAGTTATTCTCGTGTTGGTATTTCTCCAACTCTCTCCAACCGTTCCTTTGGATGGTGCGCTCCTCCATCTGTCTCCAACTTCACCTATTGGATGTGAAAGATTTTCACCATCACCCTTCTCTCTAGGGCCTCTAGTTCTTCATACATATCAACAAAATCCATGTTGTCTGCTTCCTCTCCTGCTGCAGGCTCCATTGCTGCAGTCATCTCTTTTTCAGTTTCCCGGCTAAAACTTTCGAGCAATTCTTGTGAATGCTCTTCTCTTCCTACTGGGGAAAATGTCAGTGTCTACTCCATTTCTCCCTCTTATATGATAGTCACTGTTGGCTATCCTTCTGTTGCATCTGCAACACATTCTTTGGCCTCCACTGGGTTGTTTGGTAGGAATATCTGAATTCCCCCAATGATCAAAGTACTCCTCTGATCCTTCTCTTGGATGGTGAAATTTTTTAACTTGTCATCATATTCATTCACGCAGTCTTCAAATCCACATGAATCTTCACTCATCAACACTTATTTCACTTCAGAGCTCCTGAGATTTTCAGAAAGTCTTGTTTTCTTCTCCCTACCCACCTGGCAATTTGGGAATTTTCTACTGCCCTCCTGGAAGTCTATGAGATCAACCGATCCCATCTCATTGCCCACTTGGAAATCTAAACTTTCAACACTTCTCACCTAGAAGTATATCATATCTCCACCTGATCTCTTTCCATTTCCCACCTGGCAACTCGAAAGTCCATTTCCGCCCACCTGGCATTCTACGAGACCTTTATCCGATCTCTCCTCCTCTTCATCGTTGAGATTTCTCCGACCCAGACTCTAGTTCACAGATGTAAATTAGTTCCTTGTTTGTGTCACTAAGGTTTTTTTATTCCCTCAGCCACCTCCTCATCAACCTTCCCTGTCCTCTAGCCAATAGTTCCTTTACTGACCATTTCACTCTCTTCTTCATGGGCCATTCATACACCCAATGTGCTCTTGCATTCTACTACATTTTAAATGCAAGATTCTCCATCTGTGTTCTTATCTCACTGAACTACAGATCCATATTTGGATTGTTCTTCTTCTACTGGTGGCCTTCTCTTCGACCATGCTCATAGTCTTCAGTATCCATTTTCACCTTTTACCTGCCTTCCTGGCAAGTCTATGGATCACTCTTCATCTGCGAGCGTCTCCATCTTCTCTCACAACTTACCTGGTTGTTTAAAACTTTGTTGTTGCATCCAAGCAACAACGTTCTCACAGAATATCAATACTCTGCTTCTTTTCACCTGTCGTCTACAGATGAATCTTTGTTTCTGATACCACTTGATGTTACTAGAATTTCTCCTTCATCGTTTCTTCCTTTGTCTAATGTCTGTAAGCAAGGCTCGGTATTCTGATTACCTTCGTTCCTACAGAAACCAATTCTGGGCTCTGATACCACCTGATGGTGTGTATCAGAGTATTTTCTTTATCTACTCTCTGCCACGGAATTTAAACAATCTGGTCTCTTATACCACATGATGCAGACCCCCTACCTATGCACATGGCAGGGTCCACTGACCTCCCGATCAAGGATTGTTCTCAAATTCCCCGAGCTGAAATGGCTCTGTAGATCCCTTCTAGAATCCTCATGAAATATCCATAGGTCCTTTAGAGACTCAGCCCACTCAAACAAGCACTAGGCGTGAGCTCCCTCCTCCACGCGACCACAGGATGTGACCGTGCGCTTACAAAAAAGGTGCTATCATGTTTTGGGACCTCAGGTGTTCTACATACAAGTCACCCAACTCTCTTTAGTTCCAATCTCTCGATTTTTGAATCTTCCCCAATACCAAATCTGACGGTCCTGCACTCTCCTTGATCGACGGTTGTGATCATTTCGTTGTTTCGCGATTTCGGGACTTTTGATGCTCCACCTCAGGTATGCTACGATTTCATGATTCATTCCTTCAAGGAGAAGGTAATACCATGATAAAAGCAATACATATGAGACAAAGAGGGGTGGCCCTTCTCATTCGATGTCGCTACACCCTAGGAAACAATCCTTAATTAAGAAGTAGTTATTCATTTTGGCCACTTGGGAGTTGGCTACTAATAGTGCCACAACTACGTGTTATGGTTCACGATTAATTCCCCAAAGAGTAGGTAATAGCATAGTAAAAGCAATATGAAGGGGGTAGAGAGGGGTGACCCTTCTCATTTGGTGCCACTATGCCCTAGGTAATGGTCCTTAATTAAGAAGCAACCACCCATTTTGGTCACCCAGGAGTCAGTTATTCATGGAAAATTTTAGGGGTTAAATTTCACCCATGGGCTAATTTTCCATGTTTTTTTTCCAAAAAAAGATTTGTCGATTTCCATTTTTTCTAAAAATGATTCGCCCAAATTCTATACGATAAAATCATTTTACTCAAAAAATTTTCCAAAAAATTCTAGAAAATATACAAAATCCTTATAAATTTGAATATTTTGACAAAACTATCACCAAACATTTTATAATTGACATTTTAATAATTAGTAAAATTCACCAAAGTTTATACACTTTAAGATAAATATGGATCCTTAAAATTTCCCTTAAAGCTATTGATAATGGCATGGCTACTAATTGGGCATTTATTAATAGATGACTAATAGTTACATGGATTGAAGCTTTGGTTCCATTCTTAATTAATAACTAGATTCTTGATTCTTCCGTATGAATGAATGATGTATTCTTGTTTATTTTTTGTGCTACAACTTAAAATTTATCAATCATACATAATCATGAGTTTAATGATGTACAATGTTTAATTATATGCAATTTGAAATTTGAAATATTCATAAATATGATCATAAGTGAATATTTTTGAAATGTTTTAATAAATATTTAGTTTCAACATTTATCTTGAAAAAATATTCTTAAAATGGTTTAAATAATATCCAATTCAATGTACTAATGTTTATCCAAGTAAAATTGGTTAATTAATATCCAATTCAATGTAATAATAGTTTTATAACTATATCCATGTTTAATTAATACGAAATTTCAAAACCAAACTCATTCATTCATGATCCTCAAAGAAATGATCACAAAAGAATATTTTTAAAATGGTTTGATTCATTCCCAAATTTGAATAAACAAATCTTTTTAAAAGTATATCTATGGCATCTACTTATCAAACACTATTTTTAACCTTTTCATTATTTCATTGAAGGTATACATGACAAGTTATGTTTATCTTGAAAATGTTTATTCTATTAATTTATTCCATTTAAAAAACAAATGGCTACTCCCAAGTAATAAATGTCAAAGTTTGTTAGTCTCATCCAATTCAAGGGAATTTAGTTTATTCGAGTAATAATGGACCACAACATTTTTTAGACTAGTTAAGCACTCTAAAAATCAACATCTTAAACTTTATAATCACCTCATTCTAAGAGTATGAGCAAAACGTTACACACACAACTTTTTCATTAGAGAATATTTAAAAGTTCAAGATGGTGATTTTATAAAACTCATTTATTTTATGGGAGAAAAGTTGTTATAACACTCATCTATTCTATGGAACAAAGTTCAAGATGGTGATTTTATTAGCTATCATCTTAAAATTCCTTTAGATAGTCATTTTCAATTTATAACCAATTGCACTTAAAAATATATCACAAATAGTAAACAGTAAATTTAAACATTTTTAACCCCAAGACAATTATATCATGAAAACAACAAATGTAAATGTATTTCAAAATGAGAAGAGTTCACATAGAAGGTAAAATCTAGCGTTGGTGAACCCTCCATGTTAGCTCTCTTTTATGAGCTTGTTACTATTGATATGACTAATTATGTTTCTATGACTAGCTATGTTTCTAAGTGGATGGAAATTGATGACCTTGAATTATTATTTTTCTTGGTTCAAATGCAAAAACTTATGTATGTACCTATATTTTTTTAGTTGATATCTTTATCGAAAATATAGTTCAGAAATCGCTTGCTCATTAGTGCAATAGGACTAAGAAAAATGTAACATGGTAACCATCTATTGGCATTTATAGAAATTATTACTTTTTAGTGATTACTACATTTTCTATGTGTGAGAATGTTTTGTATGGTTCATAAGATTTTATGATTTTTTATATTTGTTTGTGTTTGATAAATTCAATAGTACTTTCAATTATTTTTATGGTATTTCCATATAAACAAAAATTAACTAAGGAAATTTTTATGTGTATGTGTGCGTGTGTGTTTTATTATGTTGAAATATTTTTGTTTTAGAATTAATATGGGGTTTATGAAAAACACAATAACCAGAAATTTAATTATGGAATTGTGCTCAATATTATATAGTTTGGATATTTTTTTTGAAACATTATATTTAATGATAATTGTGATTGAAGAAACACAACTCTTATGGACCACTCCATGGAGAGTAATATATGAGACAATGCAAATATCTGTATAATTGCAAATACTTTTAATTATGTAAAACCATATTTTTTGTGGATGACTTTGTGGAAAGTAGTTTACTAGACAATGAAAAAATATATATAATTACAAATATATATATGTATGAAGACATGAATGATGAGTGTTTGTTCATGATGTATAACCCTATATAAAAACTTTGAATGATATATATTAAATGTGATTGAGAATTGAGTGCAAGATTGGGGTTTATAAAGTGCAAAATATGGTATTGGATGTGCCAATATAAGATTCAAAAATTGGAATATCAAATTCTAAAAGTGCCAATATTTTATTCAAAAAGTTGAAAAATTAGACTTTGAAAGTACCAATATTGGCTTTCAAAAGTGCAAATCAGATTTTTAAAGTGCCGACATTGACTTTCAAAAGTGTCAAATTCGGTTCCAGAAGTGGCAATATCGAATTAAAAAAGTGCAAAATTGGATTTTGAAAATGCAAAAATCGAATCCAATTTTACAAACTTGGAACCTGATATTGGCACTTTTGGAACTAGATTTTGCACTTTAGAAACCCCAATTTTGGACTTTAGAAAGATCGATTTGAACCTGTCTTTGAAGGGGCTTATACTACATCAATCCAAATTTAATGAAAATGGGGTTAGAGGTTTCAAATCATGTGGAATCAATAACACATATGCATATTATAATGAGCATTCTTCATATGGATTAGAATGATAATTCAGTGTTATATCATGAATGCATTGATCTCCATCACACAATCTCAAAATAGTGATCCAATGACATAGTCCCTAAGTTCAATCACTCTTATAAATTGTCATACTACCTTGATGTGAACAATTTTTTATAGATAAATAGTTTCAATGCATCATAGTTGCATTGGTGTGTATGGATAACTCAACAAGCAATGTGATGTAGGAGCATCCCTCACGACAAGCAAAACCAACGTGGAAGCAGAAGACAGCTGGAAGACGTCCAGCGCAAGTTTTTGAATTTTTAAATTTTCCCTTGAAGCTAATGCGCAAACATAAATGAGATCATTTAATGAGGGCGCTTTGGTAAGGATGTAATCAGACCTCGAGCCATATGCTCTCGTCTGAGATAGACAGAGGCATTTATAGTAGTAGTTGCAGGTAGATAGAATTAAATTATTAGATTAGACAGTTTTTAGAGCGCAGGAGGGAAACCGGATATAGACACCCTCATTTGTATCATTGTAACAGGAAGCAATAGGAGTTAGAAGAATCTAGAGCATAGAAGAATAGCAAAGAGATGTAGAAGAAGATCCATGTATAGATCTTGAATTAATAGAAGAAGTTGATTCAGATTCATGGCTATTGTGTTATTCTATGTGTATGTGTGTTGAATGCTCTAATGTTTCTTCCTGTTGGGCATTGTTGTTATGTTGTGCATATGATTTCATGTGTTAAGATAGAAGTCTGAGAGGAGGTGAAGTGAGTTACGATTGCTTCTCTATCTGAGCCGGGAGATTCCTGCAAGGTGTGCAGTTGAGTTCATCCGTAAGGAGTGTGTTGATGAAGGCCCAGTAGTTAAACTCTTGTTCTCAAAGCTCTCAGAAGTGAAAGTGGGTTGCTAAAGCCGTGCAAGGAGTGCGCGGGCTAAGTAAAGTCTCAATTGTAAAATCTGAGCAAAGGAGATCTAAGACTGTTGCTGCAGGAAGTGCGCAGAGTCGGAAGGATTCAACACTTGGGAAGTTGTTGGGTGTCGAGTGCAAGGAGTGCGCGCAAGTTCCTCTGAAGAATCAGAGTGGGAAAGCTCAGGAGGTATAGCACCTTCGTGATATCATTATCGAAGACTACACAGGAGGTTTCCGTGCCAAGAAGTCCACTAAGAAGGGAGAAGAGGAATCGATGGTCAGGATTCGTAGAGGAGATCGACGAAATCCCGTCAGCCATTAGATCTCAGGAAGTTGCGCAGGGTTTAAGTCCCAGTGAGCAGACGAGGAGTCCCGGAGGAGTCATCGGGATATCAAGGTCATCGGGATTTTGTTAAGGAAGAGAATCGGGACCTTGTGGTTTTCGAAATCCCGAAAAAGGATCATAGCCGTAGATCCCGGACAGGACATGTGTCAACAATCTGGAGCAAGTCGAGATTCGGCATTTCGGGGTTTTCGAAGACGTAGAACTCTCGCAGGTTGGAATCGCGATCCGCGATTTCCCGATGGGAGGTTTGAACCGTCCATCGGCGAGGACGCGTGGCAGGAGATCCTAGATAGTTCGGAGTTTGGGATATTGGGATTTCCGGAGACAAGAGACTCGAACATGATGAAATCACGATCCGTGATTTCTCGATAGAATCGGAACCGTTGATCTCAGCAGGGACACGTGGCGGGAGATCCCGGATAGTTCGGAGTTCGGGATATCGGGGTTTCTGGAGCCGTGAAACACTTGCAAAACGAAATCGCGATCCGCGATTTCTCAACATGGTCGGAGTCATTGATTTGGGGAACACGTGTCCAAGGATCCGAAGGAATCGGGGTTTGACATTTCAGGTTTTCCGCATACAACGAAATCGTTGCACTAGAAATCGCGATTTCGTGATACCCAATAGAGTGGAAGGAAGCGGTGACGTGGAGGAGAGAGTCCACACGTGCCATCGGGGTTCGACATTTCGGGATTCTTGGTGACGAGGAATTCACGACAAGAGAAGTCGCGAAATCTTGAAACACGACGGTCTCACAGTCAGAGCAATTTAGTGGAGGACAGGTGTCATCGGGGATCAGGGATCGGGGATTTGCGAGGCAAGTTGTTTACGACCTCGTAAGGGTCGATTTCCCGATGGGGATATTCCCAATAAGAGCAAGGAGCACGTGGGTGAAATTTCATCGGGTTTCGGGGATTTGCGAGACCCGAACCTGTGAGTTCAAGACTCACGATTACGCGAAGTCCGATTTCCCGATTTGGAGTAGGGGCATCATAAGGAGCATTCTCTGGGTGTAGGAAAGTCCTGATAAGGGATTTGAAGAGTATTTTAGCTCTTTGGGCCAAAGGAAGATAAGGTCCTGGTGAGAGCAGTCGTGCCTGGTTGGCGCGTTTGCGTCAAGTACTCCCTCGCTTGAAAATTTGCATGGGCTCCTGTCCATGAGCTCCTGCATGGTATGCCCATGCTTCTAAATCTCTGCTTCATTCTCCTAGCTGGCATCTTCAACTGGATGACCCTTCCACTTAACCAAATATTCAAAATATTCTTTCCTCCTGGTTTTCTTACCTACTCGTTTGTTCAGTATCTGCTCCATCTGTGGCTTCTCTGCAACTGGCATCTGCTTCTACCACTGGACCTCTGGTTGATCATCACCTTCTGCTCCTGCTTCATTAGCTTTATATGGATATAAATTCGAAACATTGAATATCAGAGATATTTCGATCCCATATGGTAACTCAATTTCATAAGCATTCTGCCCCATTTTCTTCAAGACCTTGCATGGCCCAATTTTCTTCATCTTTAACTTGTTGTATGTTCCCCTCGGGAACCTTTCTTTCCTCAAATGTGCCAGAACCAGATCACCAACTTCAAACTGAAGTTTTCTCCGATGTTGATCTGATTTGCGCTTGTACTCCTGACTTGTTTTCAACAGTCGCTCCTTCACCTGGCAGTGAAGTTCCTTCATTTCTTCAGCGAATTCTCCTGCGCTAGCACTGCTAGTGTCAGTCTGTTCTGAATCCCTTAGTTCAGAAACTCCTCTTGGTTGCCTCCCATAGAAAATCTGGAATGGACTTTTTCCTATGCTCCGATTTACTGAGTCATTGTAAGCAAACTCTGCCTGTGGCAATATATTGTCCCAACTGCTATGGTGCTCTGTCACCAAGTTCCTCAACAAATCTCCCAGACTTTTGTTGACTACTTCTGTTTGTCCATCTGTCTGAGGATGATAAGTAGAACTAAACATCAAATTAGTTCCCATCTTCTTCCACAATGTTCTCGAGAAATTCCCTATGAATTTTGTGTCCCTGTCTGAAACTATGCTTTTTGGCAATCCATGGAGTCGAACAATCTCTTTGAAAAACAAGTTTGCGATGTGAGTCGCATCGCTAGTTTTCTGGCATGGAATAAAGTGTGCCATCTTAGAAAACCTGTCAACTACCAAAAATATTGAATCAACACCTCTTTGTGTCCTCGGCAATCCCAATACAAAATCCATGCTAATTTCATCCCATGGCTTCTCAGGTGTGGGTAATGGATGATAAAAACCCGCATTATGTTTTCTTCCCTTTGAATGCTGGAAAATTCTGCATCTATCTACAAACTTCTTGACTTCTGACCGCATCCCTGGCCAAAAGTATGACTCGCTCAGCTTTGCAAATGTCTTATCCTGGCCAAAATGTCCAACCAATCCTCCACTGTGCTTCTCCTTCAACAAGTTCTCCCTCATGGAGAAATTTGGAATACACAGTTGATTGCCTTTGAATAGCAATCCATCCTGGATCATGTACTCTACCCACTGGCTTCTATCTCTGAGAACTAGATTCTCAGTTGCTTCATAAGCTTCCTTAAAGTCTGAATCATCTGCATACATGTCCTTAAGATCATCAAAGCCTATCGTCCTTACTTTGAACTCCTGCAACAACAAACACCTCCTGCTCAAAGCATCAACAACTTTGTTAGCAGTACCAGAAATATGTTTTATCACAAAAGTGAAATTTTGCATGTATTCAACCCATTTAACATGCCTCTGATTCAACTTTTCCTGTTGAGTCACAAATTGTAATGCATGGTTATCACTATATAAAACAAATTCTTTTGGAATCAAATAGTGCCTCCATTTCTTCAATGCCTGTATGATGGCATAGAATTCCTTATCATATGTGAAATACCTCTCTTTTGCCTCATTCAACTTCTCGCTGAAATATGCAATCGGCCTGTCTTCCTGATTCAAGACCGCTCCTATGGCAAACCCACTTGCATCACATTTTACCTGGAATGTTTTCTGAAAATCTGGCAACACCAAAACTAGTTGCTCTGTAATCTTTCGTTTCAATAAATTGAAACTCTTCTCAGCTTCTTCAGTCCAGTGAAAAGATTTATGTATTTTCTTCACTGTATCCATCATTGCTGCACTAATCCCACTGAAATTTCTAATGAATTTCCTGTAGAAACTAGCCAGTCCATGGAAACTCCTCACCTCAAAAATATTTCTCAGTGATGGCCAATTCTTAATTACCTCCACCTTATCTAGATCCATCCTCAACTCATTTGCAGATATAGAAAAACCCAGATAAATGAGTTCTGTCTTCATAAATGAGGATTTCTTCATGTTTATGAACAACTTCTCTTGCTGTAATCTTTTCATCACAATAGCCAAATGCTTCAGATGTTCAGTCTTTGTCTTGCTGAAAACCAATATGTCATCCAGATACACGATGACAAATTTCCCAATGAACTCCTTCAGGACTTCATTCATCAACCTCATAAAGGTACTCGGTGCATTCGTCAAGCCAAAAGGCATGACAAGCCATTTGTACAAACCTTCGTTTGTCTTGAATGTTGTTTTCCATTCATCACCTTCCCTCATATGAATCTGATGATATCCACTCTTCAAATCTATCTTTGAAAATTTTTTTGCCCCACTTAAGCAATCCATCAGATCATCCATCCTTGGCAATGGGAATCTATACCTAATAGTTATCTTGTTGATGGCTCTCGAATCAGTGCACATCCTCCAGCCTCCGTCTTTCTTTGGACTGAGTATTGTTGGAACAACACACGAACTCAAGCTTTCCCTGACCAAGCCTTTATCCAACAACTCCTGGACCTATCGTTTAACCTCTTCATTCTCCTGCGGCGTTAATCTGTACGCGGCTTTGTTTGGTAAACTAGCCCCTGGTATGAGGTCTATCTGATGACTCACACTCCTCATCGGTGGCAACGAATGAGGTAGTTCATCCACTACAATATCAGTGAACTCTTCCAGCAGTTCCTGAACTTCTCCTGGCAAATTGTCCACTCTTGTGCTAGTCAGAACAATTCTTGGCTTTCTGACCACAAAGAATTGTGGATCCTCCTTCTTCTTAACTTCTGTAAGAAGTTCCTTCCCACTCATGAGAAGTACTATGTTGTTTACCTCCGGCTTCACCTCTTTATCTTCAATTGGACACAACATATGAGTTCTCCCATTCTTTTCCAGGGTATATGTATTCTTCCTCCCATCATGAATTACATTTCTATCATATTGCCATGGTATTCCCAGTAATAAATGACAGACATCCATAGGAATAACATCACATAAAATCTCATCATTATATCCTCCTATCTTAATGTCAACTAAGCACTGTTTAGTGACATTTACCTGATGTCCCTTCTGTAGCCATGAAACTTTGTATGGTTCCGGGTGATCAGTTGTCTCCAGCTTCAGCTTTTCTACCATCTCGGTTGAAACGAGATTATCGGTACTTCCACTGTCCACAATGACCTTGCACGCCCAACCCTTGGTCTTGCAAGCAGTCTTGAAAAGACTGTTCCTCTGTGCTGGATTCTCCATCTCCTTCTCCGGCATCAAAAGAACTTTTCGCATCACCAACGATCTTCCACCTTCTGCGTACTCTGCCTCAACATCTCACCTCTGTGCCTCAGCGATGTGAGCTTCTCCTCCATCCTTCTTCCTATCTAGACAGTCAACTGACTTGTGCCCATTCTTTCCACATGTGAAGCATGTGATTACTCCACCTCTTCCTCTTCCTTTACCTCTGGTACGAGGAAACCTATTATTATCAGCATATCCTCCTCTCTGCTCAGTATGTTGTTCTCTTTTCTCAGCATATCACCCTCTCTGTGAACTTCCACCTCTCTCTGTCTGAGTATGAGGTTTCTTCCAGTCATCCTTGGGCTTCTGGTATTTATCTTGGGCAACCGATTTTCCTTTGGGCTGACTTCTGCCTCTGCCCCTCTGACTTTGTTTACAGCTCTACTTCTCCTCAGCTTTCAGAGCCAATTGGTAAGCATCCTCCACAGTTCGGATGGTCGCCAAATTTAGTTCATCCTGAATTTCATACCTCAGGCCATTCATATACCTGGCCACCTTTTCGTCATTTCTTTCGCGATGACCTGCTCTGATATTCAACCTGTAAAATTCCTCTGTATACTCTTTCACTGTCATTAGCTTCTGTCTCAGGTTCTACATCCTCCTGAACAGAGAAATTTGATAGTCCCTGGGAATAAATTTCGCCTTCATCTTTGCAATCATCCTATCCCAGCAATTAATCTTCTGCTTTCCTTGGCAATGCCTATCAGCTTGCAGTTCATCCCACCACAAGGCTTCATGTCCCTTTAATCTTCTGACATCATGTCTGACCTTCTTGTCATCTTCGATATATTCATAATCGAAGTAAGTGTCGAGAGCTCTAATCCAGTCTAGCAACTCTTTTGCATCCAGACTCCCTTAATAAGTTGGAATGTCCATCTTTGTTCTTGAACTCATCCGAGTGATAGCCTTAATTAAACGCTCATTGGCTGCATCTTTTGCTGGGATTTCTTCTTCTTCATGTCCAGCCTCACCTTCATCCTCAGATTCACTGATATCTCCTGCACCAGTGTTTCTCCTTCGTGATGTCTCCATGTCCTCCATTCTGGCACGAAGATTTCGTATTTCTCTCTCTACATCTGGATTCTGTCCTTGGCTACTTCTTTCTCTAGACATTTCTCTTTCTCTGGACAATTCCCTTTCCTCCTCTGGATTGGGTGATTGTCTATCTCTTCTTCTTGGTGGCATGGTGAATTCTCCCTTTTTCTCTGCTATAGAAAGAAAATAAGCTTTTCTATACTCTGATACCACTTGACGCAAACGCGCCAACCAGGCACACCTGCTCTCACCAGGACCTTATCTTCCTTTGGCCCGAAGAGTTGAAATACTCTTCAAATCCCTTATCGGGACTTTCCTACACCCACATAATGCTCCTTATGATCCCCCTACTCCAAATCGGGAAATCTGACTTCGCGTAATTGCGAGTCTTGAACTCACAGGTTCGGGTCTCGCAAATCCCTGAAACCCGATGAAATTTCACCCACGTGCTCCTTGCTCTTATTGGGAATATCCCCGTCGGGAAATTGGCCCTTACGAGGTCGTAAACAACTTGCCTCGCAAATCCCCGATCCCTGATCCCCAATGACACCTGTCCTCCACTAAATTGCTCTGACTGTGAGACTGTCGCTGTTATAGGATAAATCCGTGAGTGCGGACACAAACCGATCTCCCTAGATCCACCTGGTATCTAGAACAAAACAGGATAGAATAATACACTTTCCCTAGATCTAGACTATTGAATGAACTGAGAGATGAGGATCATGGACATACCTTATGAACGCTTTCCTTAGATCTTTGTTGTTCCAAGATTTTCTCCAACTCTCTCGTCCCATTCAGATCACAACAGAACGAACCAATCGAAGTAAAGGCAGATTAATATATTCAATAACTAGTTTATACATATGATCAAGGAGTTATGTAATAAAGTGACATCATCTTTATGGGAAAGGGACATATTATTGTATTGAATTAATTGAAAGTGAAACTTACAACCTGAGCCTTGATGTCATAGGTCTCCTTTCGATGGCTCTTAGCTCTGACACACACACTTTCTCATGCATGAAGAAAATCAACCACTTGTGATGACCTTGCTGTTATCTCTTGCTGTTGTAGCATCAGTCCTCCATACAGTCTTGCACTAATCCTCTAATCAATATCTTGCTAACTTGCTGTTTGCTTAACTTAACCCTTTCCATGAGCAATCTCCTCAATATATAGGAAGGGATAGATTAGTTACTTGGATAGGGAATGATCCCAAGATATCTGGAATGACAGCACCTGAATAACCATTCGAAAGCCAACTCATCCTTCTAGAATATTCCCTTCTAGAAGGTTTGAGAATTTTATCTTTTTCCCCTTTAAGAGCATGTTCGCACCCCAACCATGAGTACAGTGCGAGAATTTCGCACCCCAGCTTAAGGTAGCCTGCGAGAATCAAGCATTCTCGCAGGAGAATATATAAGTAGCCTGCGAACATGTTTCAAAATGTGATTTGTGGAAGAAGACAACTGTAACTTTTCTCAAGAAAGTATTCTTGGTAAAGAGCTTGATTTTCCATCATCATGACATCATCACAATGACTAAATTTGTGGATAACAGAATGCCCCCCAAAGTCTGAGAGCGGAACTAGTGACAGTCGATAGACTTTGTAAGCTTCATGTGTGTGTCAAGAACCAAAAGCACATCTAATCAGAGACCTGCAAACATTCAAGCATCAGTAGAATATTATGTATACCAATTCCGAGGTAGGCATTCCCATACTCAGATCATAGACTGATGACATCATAAACCAAGGTCATGGCCACCAATCATACACTGTGGATCCATGCCATCACTATATAGCACAACCACCTGAATACACTGTGGATCTGTGTGACAAATTTTCAGTCAAGACGACATAGCCACGAAACATACACAGTGGATCTATGTGTCGCAAATCATGCATACTCCATCGCAACCTGGATCACAAAGACAATATCCAGGGTCTTCAATCTTGTCGCCCAAAGTACGAATCTGACCATGTGATTACATGTGTCAAAGTCGAACATGGTAGAAACCACTTGATTACCGGTCATTGATGTATACCATTAACAAGTGCGAGGGAAATCATCATTAATTTCGATGACTCCCAAGGTACTATAGTACAATCCGTCTACTGTGAATAAATGAGTTGATGTCGAACACTCAACGGAATCTCTCGATCAGGGGTCAATGATGTAAACCCACTATCGAAAGCGAGAAACTTGCCATTGAGGCATGCAAGCTTCAAGGTACTAAATAATTTCTAAGTCTTGATTCTGGATAATGTGCTGAAGTCGACAGAACAAAACTTGTCACAGGAGGGCCTTGATGTATCCCACATCAGTGACACGAAATGAGTAACAGAGTTTGAAAGTGAAATAGAGCATGAGACAATTGGACTTTGGACACAAGGAAGGATGACACGGAATGAAAGTATAACTGCAGATGGCCGACTCAAAATAGGTTTGGACTGCTCTTGAACATATGGATGACACGACCAATGATTTGGCAGCATTGACTCAAAGACGACACATGGAAAGACTTTGTTATTTGAATCGAATGAGAGGCAAATGGATTTCCCAAACCAGCTTCAAATGACGAATAGGGGGTGTCATGTTCAAGAGCGACACTTATTGCCAATTAACACAAAGATGAAACATATCCCTTTCCCAAATTTCCCCCCACCATTTCTAGCAAGTACCTCTTTATTTTTACGCAAGCTTGAAGAGGATCACATATGCTTGTTGATATAAGCTCATCCTTCGGATGAGTCCTTCGGAGTATTTTTAACGAACCCTAAGGAGGAGTGGTTCGGTCCCATC